>NW_015149047.1:584377-637073 GCF_001465965.1 Polistes dominula | reverse complement strand
TTTTTTTCAACCAATTTCTATGCTTTTTAATAATATCACCGAGATCTAATATGTAAAATGCATCTTCTTGATCACGACTAGCAATGATCTCTTTTAAAATATCATACTCTTTGACTTGATCCTCGTAAATCTTGATTTCGTTGCCGTTAATCAAAGAAGACGACATGTTTCATATATTATATATTCTGTGCAGAACGAATTCTTTTTTGTTTCGATGAACCTTCGATGCCTTTATATAATTGATAAGCATTGTTTATG
Source organism: Polistes dominula (assembly GCF_001465965.1). The sequence continues at coordinate 636,815 of NW_015149047.1, read as the reverse complement.
ACCACACTTTTTATTTACTCAATGATAATTTGTATTGTTAAACTATTTGTATTTGCATTTAGAGTAGAGTGAGTACATTGATACCACCTGTTTGCACATCATATTTCAAATTTCAGATTTCATAATATGAGAAATATGAGTTTTACCAGGAAGTTTTTCACAATTTTGCGATCCATTTAGAGATATAATTAGTATAGTAATCACATAGAAATTATCAGCCATCAGCTGTTTGTAAAGCTGCTATCGTACATCGACATTTATCTCACAATCAGTCTATATATAAAACAGATGTACTCATTAGAAAAACGTACTAAAAATGTAAATATACAAACACGTGAAAATATATAACTGGTAATTATATCAATAATACCATTCTGTTGAATGACTTATGACGGTCTTTTACAAACATTTATTATCAACATAATTTAATAATGTTCATTTGTAATTTAATTGTGAACAAATAATGAGGCCTAATGACGACCTAAAGAACAGACATTTTTTTTTACAATTTGACAATTTTACATTTTTAATTTTATACAATTAAATAATAATTATAAGTTAAAATAGAGCATTATAAGGAACGATTATTAACTTGAATAAGTAAAAATACAGGGAATCCTCCGTTTTTAAATTTTCATTGCCAACCTTGATGACCGAATGAATGTTACAATAATCTATATAACTATATTATAATTATTTATATTATGTAATAAAATAGTACATAAATAAAAAAGAATTTCTCTTCTACAATTAGAAGAGATGTATTTATTCATATTTTCATTGCATAGATAATGCCACGATAATGCATTAAAAAAATAGCAAGAAAATTCCTAGAAACTTGCTTAGTTGTTTTCTGTTAAATGCCATTGGACGATGGGATAATCTAAAGATGTTATGATTGGCTCGTTGTACCTTAAAAAAAAAAAAAACATTATAGAGAGAAAATATTTTCAAATTTATTCATTGTGTAATAAAATAAGGAAACTAATGATTTTATACTTCATGGTCTATTCCCAGTGACGAGTACCAAGTTATTTGTCCAAGTATCGTTAAACGTGCTTCAGAGGAAACGAACGTCAGGAATAAATTTATTCATTGTTTTACTAATAAATACAATTTCTACCTATAAATATGGTTAGTTATTTTCAATATTTGAAGAAATTAGCAAATATCTTGTTAATATATTTTTTCTGTGCATATACATAATATTGGAATGTGTTACATATAACCTTATTAACCAACTTGTTAACTTGTCAAGAATTAAATGTATATACATATGTATCTCTATTGTGTATATGTATAAAGTTTAACTGACTATTATTAATCAAAAGTGCCTTTTTATTATGTTTTTCAGAAACCTTTAATGTTGCATGGGCACGAACGTGCCATTACAAAAATAAAATATAACAGAGAAGGTGATTTAGTTTTCTCTGCTAGCAAGGATAAAAAACCAAATGTGTGGTATTCTTTAAATGGAGAACGTCTTGGAACTTTTAATGGACATAATGGTTCAGTATGGTGTATAGATGTTAATTGGAATACAACTAGATTTTTATCTGGCAGCGGTGATAATACGTTAAGAGTATGGGACTGTGAGACCGGTTTGTATTGGCTTTCTTCTTATTGTATATTAGATACACATTATGTGTATCTTTATTACCATATGTATGTTTTTGTTTGTTTGTTCTTTTTAGGGAAAGAGATTGGACAACTGGAAACAAATAGCTCTGTAAGAACGTGTGGTTTCAGTTATTCGTCAAATCTCGCAGTTTATTCGACCGATAAAGCTCTAGGTCATCAATGTGAAATGTTTATAATGGATATTAGAAATGTCGATACTAGCATGTCGCAAGAACATGCAATATCTAGAATTTCCGTTTCTGGACCAAGGATTTCTGCTATATTGTGGGGTGCTTTGGACGAAACCATAATTACAGGTCACGAAGACGGTGAAATTACTCTTTGGGACGTCAGAGTAAGTCGTTTTTATATCCAATTTCCTTCTTATACTCGAAATAACAACTAATGTTCTTACATTACAGATGGGGAAAAAGTTGACCAGTACTAAAGGTCACAAGTCTCAAATCAATGATATGCAATTTAATAAAGATGGAACTATGTTTGTGACCGCGTCGAAAGATAATATGGCTAAATTATTTGACAGTGAATCGTTGGTTTTATTGAAAACTTATAAAACAGAGAGACCAGTCAACTCAGCTACGATATCTCCCATTTTGGATCATGTAAGTTTTTCTTGTTTTTTTTTTTTTCAATTTCTTCATTTTAAAATAATTCGAATAATGTAATTTTAATTACAGGTAGTATTAGGCGGTGGTCAAGATGCTATGGACGTAACAACTACATCAGCTAGACAAGGAAAATTCGATTCCCGTTTCTTCCATCTTGTATTTGAAGAAGAATTCGCACGTTTAAAGGGTCACTTTGGTCCAATCAACTCTTTAGCATTCCATCCCAATGGGAAGAGTATGTCGACCGGAGGAGAGGATGGTTATATTCGTATTAATACATTCGATCAATCTTATTTTGATTTCCATTTTGAATATTAATTAAATTATTTGATTAAACACAAATAAACATGACTCTAATTAATATTTCGTATGAATATTTTTATTAGAAAAAATTTATCTCAATTCTTTACTTTTTCATTAAATGTTACAAACAACATTGAAATAATAGAAAATTACGAATACGAAATAGTGAAACAATTGTTCAATTATGGTAAGATAGAATATAACGTTCCTTAACTATTATTTGTCATATCGGAGGTAGCTGCAGGAAAATAGCATTGCTTTAATAATATATAACAAGTTATGCTAATTATTATTATTATTATTATTAGAATATCAATCAGATAGTAGGAGATGTGTAGTAATTAAATTTTATATTTAAAATTCATCTTGACTAAATAACGAGCTTTCACTTGAGCCGTGTCATATACGATGTATTCGTTGTACAACAATGCCGATTTTTTGTGAAGTTTCACCTGCACGGGAGGACCATATGGAACTTCCACGCTATCGTCCATTTTATGAACGATGCTTGGATCTGGTTGCGTTTGTCCCCTTCCCATCGTGGAATGTTTATCTTTCGGTAATTTTTCAATATAATCTGCTTCGTACCTTTCATACATATTGCCTAAAGCAACTTCGCATAACAGTAACAATCCCGTTGGATTTTGAGTATTGGTGCAACAATAATTGGCTGACTTTGATACCATATCGGCAAAGTAAATACCTTTGCCAAACATGTAACCAGTGACGGGTGCTTCTGGTGGCGCTATTCTAAGTCCCTGAGACAATATTCCAGCAAAATTGGTTGTCCTAGATCCATGCCAAAGTAATTTTTTGTTGGGCAATTTTTTAAATGGCTTATATCTTTGATCTTCCCCTTGTCTTTTGATGACGAAAACATCCTCGATTTCTAATTCGTAATGACTATGAGTTGCCGCGTGTGTATTATTAACATATTGTTTAATTACTTCAAAATCTTTGCTAGATTTATCCAATACTTCTATCTTTGTTTTCAATTGTTCGTAATGAACGTCTAATGGATTTTTCTCTTCTTTCGTCTTTTCGTCAGTGTGAAGCAAACTATATGCTACTTCCATTTCGAGCAATGCTTCTAACATTTCACACTTCATTTTGATTTCTTCAACAGTTTCCAATATCTTCGGTCCAGATATTCCAAAATTATGCGGTATCAAGGTATAAAATCTATTGGATGCATCTATAAGCGTGGTGCGTTCGGGAACACTTGTTGCAACTATTTCTTGCAATTCTGTTAATACGGAATATGCTTTTTGAATTTGCTTCTTCGATATTTTACCAAGCGGCATTTTATCCATATCTATTTCAAACTCCAACATTACTTTTTTCATGTTTTCTACATTAAATATAAGTCTTATCAGATCTTGGACAGGCTTTTCCAAATGACTTTTTATATTAGAATCTAATAATTTGGATGTATCTTCGTCGTTTCCTTGATCTATATCAATGGGATACATTTTGTGCGGTACTTTGACAAAATGTTTCCTATTATGCCATGAATTGCCAGATTTCTCTTCGTAAAGTTGTAAAAATCTCTCAATACAATCATTTAAAGGCATACTTTCCAATTTTGTATCGCCTATGGTAGTACCTATTCTACCCCAACTTCTAAACAACCAATATTTACTAAGTTTATCGTGTTTCAAAATTTGTAATTTGTAATAACTGTTTTTCTTAGCTTGAATATCCGTTATTCCTAACGTCGCGTTATATTTATTTTTTCCATCTTGATAAACATGCGCGCAATCCTCTAATCCGCTATCCATATCTACCGTACCACCTCCCTTAACTTGTAATTTCACTTTGCCGGATAAAGATTTTTCAAATTTACTTTTACTTTTCGACGTACTCGATGATGATTTTTCTATAACAGTAGCCAGACGATTTTTAACGTCACCTCCCCAATCGGAAATAGTTTTCTTTTTAATTAATGCAATTGCAAGTTCTGTATAATCCTTTGCTTCTTCAACTAAATCTTCCGAAACAACTTGTATATCCAATACCTTAGCCTCTTCCATTTTTTTATTCATTTTTTTCACTTCCTTTGGATTTGAAATAACAGCTGCCAAATGTTCATGTATTTTCGTGGTCACAGAACCACCTAAAAGAGCTATTTCTTTTTTCAACGTGTCTTTGCTTTTTTCTGTACTACCTAATATCACAAATTGCATGTTCTTCAATGGTTTTGGTTTAGTTAGTATTTTTGGTCCAGCGTCGACTTCGTCTTCTTTTTTAACCGCGCTAGATGTCGATGGAGCGGTAACTTTGATCAATCTCTTAACAACTTTTGGTTTGAAGGCCCTATTAATTAATACAATTATACAAATTACATATCACCAATGCATAAGCTTTTATATAAGCTTTTACATAAGCTTTTACATAATTTACTTACAAAGCTTTATAAGTATCCTTCAATTCATCTGGAACGGAACATTTCTGTCTCTTAGGATCTTGAGTAGTGTATTCACATTTTGTCCATTCTGTCAAATCTCCGGTGCACTTGTAACCAAGACCCGAAACGTATTTCAATTGCCCACTGCATTTTGGACATGGTTTTAAAGTTCCAAAGACTAATAAGTCGGACGCCATGTCCAACATCTAGACAAATATTTGTTGTACACACTTTATCCTTTATTATTACCTTATAGTCCTTAATGTAGAATTAAGACAATATTAATGACCTACCGCAGAAACACCTTCAGGTACTTGTTGCTTGTTCGTTTCTAAAATCTCTCGGAGTTCTTTCTTATTAAGTGAAGATAAAGTATCTCTCATTGCAAATAATTGTTTATTTTGTTCTTTCAATTTATTTTCCTCTTCAGCATCCTCGGGTTCTTCCTTCAATTTCTTTACAACTACTGCATCATCATTGCTAATTTTAGGCAATTCCTTTTTGACATTGGCCTGATCTTCTTTTGACAAAGATTTGATTCCAGCAAGGGAATCGGCTTGATCAAAAAATTCAAGTTCCTTTCTGAGTTTAACGAAACATTCCAAATGATACCATCTATCTAAACCGCCGTATCTTCTTGCTTCTTCGCTTTCAAAATCTTTTTTTGAAATTCTTATCTCTTCTTTCATTATTTTCTCTTCGCATCCTCTGCACATAGCTCTGCTAGACTTGGCGTATTGTATTGAAAAATCTGAAGATGCGTCTGCACCTTTACCACGCTTCTTACCTTTCTTAGCAGGAGCTGCTACATTTTGATGATTCCCTTCTTCTAAAATATCCAACAAAATGTTGTTACACAATTGTTACACAACCAAGTCACCAATTGTAAAGAGTAGTAAAATTCAATAAAAAGTATTTAACCTATAGATTTTTTAACACTTTCTTGATCTTCCCAACGGATACCATCAAAATTTGCTATATCCGCAATAGACTTGGGACGTTGTTTTGCAAAAAAGCAATTTGGATGATACCACTTGGTTATGTTCCCATCAAATATTGGACTCTGCAAATGAAACAATTAATTAACTTATTCATTGAAAAGAAATGACATTCTAATTCTACATACTTGTACAACAGTAGCAAATCTTAAAGTATCTTTTATAATGGAAGAACGACAATTTTGACATGAGGAACGAGAACTCTTGGCATATTCGACAAGATATGGTAAATCCGTCATTGTTTCTCTTTTTTCAAAACACTCAAGTAGAAAAATAATTAGAAATTAGAAAAATAGACGACGACAACAACAACACAATGACAAATATTATTAGGTTGGCGATTAGAGGAATGCCCTACATTAGCAGATATTGAGCATTACTTAATAGTGCAACCCGGCAAACGTTGATTTTCAAAATTTTCCTCATTCACAGTTCTTATAAATAAAGTGTTACAGGAAGTGACGTTCGTTGTTTCTTTCATATACGTAAGAAAGAATGGATAAACTTTTGTTTGCTTGTTTTTCTTTCTAAAAAAAGACAATTGCTTTCGATAAATCGATAGTCACATTTTAAGATGATCATTTGTGTTAAATTATTGACAAAGTTCACGTTAATTTGTTTCTATTCAATTATAAAATGTTTGCGCGCGCAAATTCAAATTTCAATTGTTCCACTCTATCTTTTGACAATGACAATATTTAGGTATATGTTATTACACACATTATAACTCTTATTATAATATTAATGAAATAATATTACTAACAAATTATTATTATATAATATTGATTTTCGAGTGAAGTAGTGTTATTCTTAAGTGCTTATCTAATTGATTAAGTACAAAAGAAAAGAGGATTGTAATACAATGTTGGTACACTTTATTTTTGTCATCATATAATATTGTACAAATTATTACAGTAAACTATATATTTCTGTAATTATGTTCTATGAATGTTTCTCAGTTTGACCAACATAGCTTGTGCCATATAAATGACAAGCAAGCAGCGCAGAGTTTAAATAATACAGCCTTAGAGTGCAAAAACGCACTTATGGTATCCTTCTTCATTTACTGAATACAGTTTATCATCATCTAAAATTATTATTACCTACTGTAACGTACAAAAATGATTAGGATTAAATTGAAATGATTAAATTAAACCCGTTACTTCTCTTGTTTCTTTTTTTGTTTTTTGTTTTTTCTTTTTCTTTAACAACTATCTACATATCCATTATAAGCCTATTTTTATCGAGTTAGCGTATTACAAGAGAGAATAATCATTTCTTCTCGCAAACACTCTATCTATCGCTACGTTATAATTACTTCTTGTGATTTTTTTTTTTTTTTGTAATATTTTATTTTATTTTCCTTTTATATATGTATATATGTATATATATAATATTGCTTTAGATATATTATACGTATACATATATAAATGTAGATATATGTTTTGCATTATACGCTTAACAAATTCAATTGTCCACTTTGTATTCATATTTTTGTTTGTAATCATTGTTTAACAGAAAAAAAATGTATACATTAATGTATGTGCCATCCTATTTTATTGATATATTTTGCTTAAATTATTTGCCTATGTTAATGTACATTTTTTGTTGTTGATCTTATTAGAGAGAAGAAAAAAAAAAAAAAAAAAAAAAAGACTGGAGATTATTTGTTGATTACAATATATAAAGAATGAAGAGCGCTTTAACTTATACAATAATAGATACAATTTACAATTATACGCGCGCGCGTATGTATATATATATACGTGTATTTAATCTTCTTCTTCTTTTTCTTCTTCTTCTTCAATTATATTATAAATTATTCCATACACACAATTTTATGAAAATATGAGAGATAAATTATGTAATGGATAAAAATAACAATTTTATCATCTTCTTATCATCGTCATCGCCATCGCCATCGCCATCGCCATCGCCATCGCCATCGTCATCACCATCGCCATCACCATCACCATCAATGTCATCATAATCATTCCCAAATGATCTTATAATCAAAAGATACGCGGTATCATCTATTATTACTCCAAGAGAACAATGATAATTATATATTTTATGATAATTATTAGTTTTTATTATATAGCAAAGGTGTTTCTAGAATATCCGAGGGCACTCTGGTTAGTTATTACAATTCCTGACTCGAGATATAATATTCAGAAATCGTTTTACAAATATTTTTTATCATTATTTTTACCATTCCAATTATTAAATTAAAAAGAAAGAGAGAAAGAAGAGAGAGAGAGAGAGAGAGAGAGAGAGAAAGAGAAAGAGAGAAAAAGATAGAGAAAAAGAGGACCAAACAGATATCATAATAATAATAATAATAATAATAATATAGTAATAATAATAATAATTATCATCATAGTTCGTCACTTTGAAAAGTTTCAATGACAAAATAAAATGACATATTCGATTATATTTCTCTTACAAAACAATTTATACATTACAAATAATTCACTATTTAAAGGGTATCGATATACATGACGAAGAATGCAAAATACTTTTTTTATGCATTCATTGAGTCCATTGTGTAAAGCGGGAATACGTAGCTTTTAGGATAAACTAAGGAATTAGACTGAAGGCCACGCTTTCATGTTTTTACAGTCTGTTTTTATGTATGTCCGATAACAACAATAAAAATTCTTAAATAAATATATATTGGTATAATCATTGATGGAATATTATTTTACGCAGTCAACTAGTTTTCTTATTTCTTATTTTTTTTTTTTCCTTTTTTCTTTCTTTTTTTCCTTTCGTCAAGAGTCGAGTCGAGGAGTTTTAGTTTCAGTAATTGCAAATCTTAAGCATAGTATATGCATACACATGTACACAGCACATCTCACTGTCAAATATTTATTTTCAGTGACCGCCGCTTTTAACGGAGTATCATCATCATCATCATTATCATCATCATCATCATCATCATCATCATCATCATCCAGAGTTACGTGAAATTCTGTAAAACAAGACACACGTATCACTCTGCTGATCATTGCTATTTGCTTCTGCCTTGAGATGCACCAGATCTAGTTGTTGGTTTTGCTGGTTGTGGAATTATTGTTATTTCGTCGTTTATCTTCAATGGTTTTAAAAGAGAATCATTTGATCTCGATGACGGAGACGATGGGGTATTCTTTTTATCCATTACTCTTTTTGCCACAACACTGTGTGCTGAGTATACGTGATTTTCAAATTGCTTGTACATTCCAAATGTGGCAGTGCAAACTGTACATTTATATGATAAATGCGCGGGTTTTAATGTCATTCCGTGATCCCGTGCAACATGATTTAATAATTTCCATTGATATACCTACAAACGATCATTTCATATTAATATTGAATTACTATGTATAAATAATAATAATAATAATAATAACAACAGGGCTGAAAATGTATATACTTACTCTGCCACAAGCTGGACAACGACCAGCATCTTTTCCTCTATTCGCTGCTTCTTGCATACTGGACGTAACGAGTCCATGAGATCCAAGCAAATGTCTTTCCAAGCCCTAACACGAAAATTCGCAATAACTAAAGTATTTAAGTAAATTAATAAACGTGTACAATATATATTATTTTAAATGTTACCTGATCTGTGAAAAATCGAAATTGACATTTTTGGCAGTTCAATGGAGGTCTGTTATAAATCATCTTTGGATGTATTTTGACTTTATGAATCCATTGCATGTGATTTCTTAGTTGCTCAAGATCCTATCGAAATAATAAATATCAGCAGATTAAGAGGAGATATTTCTATTAAAAATAATTCTAAAGTTTATTCACTTCTTCTAGTATTATTTACCTTAATATAACCATCACAAATTTCACATATAACGAATGTATTTTTCCCTCCAGATTTAGAAGATGTTCCTGAACCAGGAATCGAGGTTTGAGATGTTGTACGTGGTAATGGAGTTATAGATATACTCGGTTGACTTAATAATTTTGCTGTAGGATTTTTTGTACTGGCCGTTGTGTTCTGAAAAAAAGACAATATTTACATTGTTTTATAGATATTCAGAAAAATGATATTTCTAAATTATATCTCTATTTTTGCATAATACGTCAATACTTTTCTTTCTGATTAATATTTCTTTCACCTAATGTAAATATAATCTAATCATTTGTTGTCTTTAGAATATAATATTCTTCTTTTGGAAAATATTATGAAAGGCCCGTTATTAAAGGCACACCTTTTTTACGTCATTCTCTATTAATTTGAAGTTAGTGTCATTTTGCTTGGCGATTAGTTAACATTATATTATATATATAGTGTACATAGCTTGTATACCACTCCAAATGACTTTTGCGTGTAAACAAAAGTGTTACAAATTTTCCTAACTTACAATTAATTAATAACATATAGTTGTTATGCGTAACATAATAATACGCATAATATATCTATTTGATAAGTATTATTATAATACAGTAATGATGCATATTAATTGTACCAAAGAAGCGCAACCAACCACATACAACATTTTTCTTTTGTTTCTTTTACAAAAGTGATTTTAATGAAATGAAAATTACTAAGCGCATTTTGCATCCGTTGAGAACGTGTTATCCATGCGATCACAAATGCTATATGAAGATAAGTGAACCTTCCTGATACCTTGTAATATTTGATTTACCTGTGATGAGGACAACCTAGAGAGAGACTCGATTACGTTGGGTACAAGTGCAATGGGTGTGGGTTGACCGGAACTGCCGCCGCTACTGCTACTCACTCCCGAGACAGCCGACATGACAGTCCCAGAGCCACCCACCACCTGTCACCACCCATATATCTTTTTACCAATTTCTTTAGATTTTGTCTTATCTTGTATTTGTCGATTTTGTACATTTTTCTATATCTTGCTTATACGCGCACGTACTTGACATTTTGTACACACAAAATCCTAATTGTAAGCATAATATTTCTTCTTACAAATTAATTACATATTTCGTAGGAGTTTTTCATGAAACCTTCGATTGCACATTTCAGACATATTTCAGACATATTTCAGACATATTTCAGATAGACATATTTCTGGCTTATGTATTATGCTTATTGGTATAAGAAAAATATAGCAAATACATTAATGTCATTTTGCAACATTGTAGGAAGAATAAAAAAGAAATGATGAAATAATTTACCTGGAACAACTGATTACTACCAAATTGGTATGAAGCGGGAACTAATAGGCCAGAAGATGTTGGTCGATACATCATGCCTGCAACATTATCTAAAATATTTCTACATTAAATGTTTGTACATTGATATTACATTTGTAATTATATATATATATGAAATAAATATTAGTAAAGAAATATGTAAAGTTTGCAAAGTTTACCTTGGCGCATAGTAGTACTACCAGGTCTTAAAGTTTTCATATCCGCCGAGTATCTAGGTTGCATCGGCGGTCGTCCCCTTCCACGACCTGTTATTGTAGGTGCAGGAAGTAATTTGGGTAAAAGTGGTTGTGGACCACCTTTGGCACTCATAGCCATAGCAAGAGCATTAGGATTGGTCGGTCCAACAGGACGAGCGCGATTTAATCTTGGAATTTTAGCAGGCGGCTCCCAATCCGCTGCAGGCTCTAGATTTCGTTCTGGTCTAAACTTCTTCGAACAAGCAAGAATGTGTCGTGTAAGTTTGCCTTTTTGATTATCTTCAAATGGACAATTTGGACATTGATGAAAAGCTGGACCGCGTTCCAATCGTCCACGAGTATTATGTTCTGCTTCCATGTGGAATAATATGTCGTGAGGACTACGAACCTCCATGGTACAAAAGTTACATTTGTAGACATAATTTCGCATATGAGGAGTTTCTAAATGATGCTGCATTACTAATGTAGATTCTGTTTTAAAATTACAGAATTCACATTTTTTCATTTCTAAGTGGAATGGTTCATTATTTTCCTTACTAAACTCTAAATTCTTGATGAGTGAATTTATAGCTAATTGTGTTTCAGCTGACGTGCTACCTTTGCCTTGTTTACGTTTCTGAGTCCGTAGTAAATCCGTTTGTACATATTCTTGAACGAGATTTACTCCGATTTGCATGAAAAATTTACCCAAAGGTAAGTCAAAGTAAGTTATTACTTTATTTCTATCTTCTTGTCTCATATCATGCTTCTCACTCATATTAGAAATACCAGTTTCCATAACATCTGCCATCATATCAGGTCCACTATCTTCTCCTCCTCCTCCTCCTCCGTCCTTTTTAGATCTTAAACTTGCCCCCTCATTCTCACTTTCTTGGTTTCTAAAATCGACTTTTTTATTATTTATTTCAAACAAATCTTCGTTAAGATCTTGATTATCTTGATTATCTTTAGTATCATTGTCTGTCATTTTTTTCAATATTTCTTCCTTTTTTCTATCTTCTATGCTTTTTTCCAATTTAGAAACAAATTCTTTCAATGGTTTCAATGGAGGCTTTTCATAAACGTAAGGTACTATAAACGAAGGTGCTTCTACGACAAACATATCATCTGTTAAAGTTGGTAATATCGGTGCCAAAGCAGGATTGACGGTAGTCATGCTACTCGGTTTGGGACTTAATTGTTGTGCAGCAGCACTTTTAGAAGTCATGGGTACTGGCGTAATAGTTGTTCTCATATTTGGATACATTTGAGTGGTCATATTCATTGGAACGACCGAGAAAGAACTTGCATTAGAAACAGTATGGTGAGGCTGTTTACTGTTGTTACTACCAACAGGCATGCCTCCGCGTCCAGAAAGTATAGAGTTTGTATCTATTATAACTAACGTAGGTTCCTTTTTACCACCTTTTACTGATTTACTACCAGCAGCTATTTCTACCAAACGCTTGGTATCATTAACCACAATGGTGGTTTTACTATTTTTCGTAGGTGACTTTAGTTTAGAATTCTCTTTATCCTTACTATCTATTCCAGCCAACGGATCTTCTGGTTTTATTTCCTCTATATCTGAACCGTCGTCCTCCACTTCTTCTTCAACTTCTCTTTCAATATAACTTGTTCTTTTAATATTACGAGAACTTCTTCTAGGCGTAATATTACTAAGATCTACTTGCTTTCTTGACTTTTTTTGTTTAGCAGAATCTTTTAAGGAACGCTCTTGAGATGTATTCAGACCATTATTCTTTGCACTATCCGTTGTTATCTCCTCTATGTCTGGACTATTGCAACATCCATTTTCTTCGCATATCTTTACATCAGATGTATCTATACTGCTGTCTATAGTTTCAGCAGAACTATTGGATTGTTGCATGTTACTACATGACATATCTTTATCTTCATTTATATTAGATTGTTTTAAACCGAACACATTATCATTATCCATTCGTACTCTTGTAATACTCTCATCCAAACATTCTACATCTGAATTATTACTCTGTTCATCTACATCCATAGCTTCGCAAGATGTATTTCTACACTTGTCTTCATTTCTGGACACTTCACTAGTATCGTTTATCTCACTGACACCATCGGAAGATTCTGAAACCATAGAGTCGTTTCTCGACTTGTACAATAAACCCCCCTTATGTCTATTTGTTCTCAATTTATTTAACTCACTATCTTGCGATTCTGTACCCCTTTCTTCATTCTCAAAACCTCTTCTTTCTATAATATCCTCCTCCATTTCTTCGTCCTCATCTTCGTCTTCTTCCTCCTCTTCGCCTTCCCCATCTACATCCCCATCCCCATCCCCATCCCCATCCCCATCCCCATCTCCATCCTCATCTCTATCTCTATCCCCATCTCCATCTCCGTCTCCATCTCCGTCTCCATCTCCATCTATATCTTCTCCATTTCCATCTCTTCCACCATCACCATCACCATCTCCATCCTCATCCCCATTCCCATCCTCATCCCCATTCCCATTCCCATCCCCATCCCCAGTTTCATTCCCGTTCCCATGACCCTCTCCCTCCACCTCCACATCCATCTCCATCTCTTCGTTTCCTTTACTAACAGTCTCGTTGGATGAAATTTTGAATGAGCAACCATCAGAGTCTTGATAGTCTTCTTTCTCTGTAGCATATTTTCCATTGATACCGTTGGGAATGACCATGTCTGAGAACAAACAGATAATGCTTTTAAAGTGTTGACAAAATTGTGGAACATTGCGCGCGTTAGAAATTTCATATTACCATCTTTAACCATATACTTATAAGACAGCTTACATAATCATCATAAACACTTGACAAATGTTAAATTTATGTCATTTTTGAAAAATGCAAGTAAACTAGTATAAAAAGAAAAAGAGAATAAGTTTGAAATACCATATAGTGACAATATAAATAGAAAAAAGACAAGAAAAAAAGTCTACCTTTTGACACTTTGTCAGAATTGCTCTGAGAGGAGTCCTTAACAGGAGGTTCTTCCAATATCCCGTCCATGGGGCCACGGCTGTAGATCCGTCGATCTAAACAATAAATACAATAAGACAATTGACGTAAGAAGACTAAATTAATAGTCCATTTTTCAAAATATTCATCAATTATGAAAGAAGAAGATTGGTAGATAAAAAGAAGTGAAAGACAAGGAGCATGAAGAGAGGAGAGAGAAAGAGAGAGAGGAGAGAGGCAGAGAGAGAGAGAGAGAGAGAGAAAAGAGGGAGTAAATTTTTAGCGGGGCCAAAATTTTTCAAAATGGCGCTGCGAATTCCGTGCTTCTAACTCCCCTTAGAGGTGAACCCATAACCAAGAAAATTTACCTCTCGAGCTGGCACCGTTTGACGGGTCACGAATAATGTAATCCTATGCAATCCTTCCACGAGAATTGTTCTTAGATATACACATGCACGACTTTGAAAATCGTCAAAGGAAAAGGTTTTTATAAACTCCTGGGCGACAAGCACACCCGTGCAACGCGACACACAACCACGGAAGCGAGCAGTAGCAGCAGACCGACGAAAGAGGAACGAGAGAAAGAGAGAAGAGGAGAGGAGAGGAGAGGAGAGTGGAGTGGAGAAGGGCGGGAGGACAAGAGAGAGATGGATAGATAAAGAGAGAAAGAGAGAGGGGAGAGAGTCCACGAAGTACAGCTTTTAACGGTTAGCGTCGGTCACCTGCCATAGATGCAACGAGTCTATCATTTTTCATTTATTAAATTAATTAAACGGAGATTCGATTGTTCCGACCCTTTTTTACTTTACCTTTTACAACCTCTTATTCTGAGAGAGACTTATGTAGATTTGTCTGCGATCTCTCTCTCCCTCCCTCCCTCTCTCTCTCTCTCTCTCTCTCTCTTTCTTACTCTCTTGTGCTCCTTGACTCACTCACATATCCCCTCCTTGCATACACACGCATACACGCGCGTCACACGGTTAATCTCTTCGAGTGTAAAACGTGGCTAAACAACCCCATGACGCATCAAAGATCTACCCTAATTATATTTCTTTATTTTTTGTTTTATTTTCTAATCTTTTACATATTATATTATGTCATGAAATATATGATATTGCAAGTAGGAATAACCGAAGGACTTGGTTCGCTGATAATTAACCAAAATGGACCAATTATATTCTTATTTTTGTTCTTAAAACTTGTAGTCTAAATAATTCTTTAATAGTTTTTCTTTGATTAAATAGGATTTTTTCAGCCCGTACACGTAATGTATCATTTCTGTGAAGGACGCGCGATACGTTGCCATCGTTAACTTTGCAAAAGAGCTGAACGATAAAAGGGAGGGAAGGGGAAATGCACTCGTTGAATGAACAATCGAAGAAAATCAAGTCGAATATCCATCACACATGATTGCCTTTTTAAATATTGTTTGCGTTGTTGCCACTTTGCGCGCGTGTGTGTCGAGTTTTATAATTTGTTGAATTTTTTCCCCCTTTTTTTTTTGTCTTTCTTTTCTTCTTTTCCCGTGTCCCTTACATTAAGCACCACACGACGCTGCTTCAACTGCAGTTATAATCGTCGTCGTCGTTGTCGTTGTCGTCGTCGCCGTCGTCGCCGTCAGCGGCGGTGGCGGCGACTACATCTGTCTGTCTGTCTGTCTGTCTGTCTGTTCCTCGTCTGTCCGTCCATCCGTCTGTCGGTCCGTCCGTCTCTTTCTTTGTTTCTTTCTCATTTCATCTTTCCCTCTCCCTCTCCCTCTCTCTTTTCTCTGTCTCGGTCACGCACCCAATAATACGCACCTGACCACCATTGAACTCCTACACAGATTTATTATAAAGTACTATTTTCTTCCCCTTGACTGTACATTATTTTCTTCTACCCCTACCCCGTATGTTGTTATTTCGCATTACAACTTTCTTACAATGTCCTCTTACGCACGATTTATTCACACCAATTGGAGAAAATAGTAAACATTTCTAACGATGAATGTGTTACACACTAGAGGACAGAAGCGTCGGTGGTAACATTAAAAACTTATGCCCAGGGCCGTACCAAATTTACAGCTTTTCATTCTTCTCCTTCTTCGTCAAGAACATCAGAGGATGGATGTTCTAGAGGGAATATTAAACGCTTTCATTTTATAAATTAAGCTTTATATTTCTTTACATTCTGATATGTCTTTTTTTTCTGACGAAGAAAAAGCGAGACAGAAGATTATATTAATTTAAATATTATAATAATTATGAGAATAAAGATTTTTGCAAAACTTTAACATTTTTCATGTTAGCAAACATTAAAAATTTGGAGGAGTTAAATGTCATATCAAATTTGTCATAACAAAATTATAATGTTCTTGAAAATATGATCTTTAACAGGAGATAGATAGATAGATACAACCCTGGAGTATTGTGTTATTAAGTATATAACCGTAGAAATGAGAAATTCCAGAGAGATCAATTGTAAAAGTTGAATATATATATATATATATATATATATATATATATGTACATATACATATACATATGTAGTATAATATAATATAATATATATATATATAATATATACTATTTTCATTAGCTCGATTGCGAGATTTACTTTACCTCGCTTTAAAAGAAAAGAAATTGGATTGCTGATACAGTTGTTTCTAAAGGAAGGGATTTAGATTGATCCCGCCATTTCTTTATAAGGGCTGCCTTTAGCTTGTCGAACAGCTGCCGTGGTGGTCGACGTCTGATCGCGATTATCCCCCCAAAGAGGACCGATAATCGAAACACACACGCATTTGAAATGCCGCGCTATTTAAATTCACTGACTGTTTGATACACTGACAAATGTCGGACACGCTTAAGACTCGTTTTACACTTCTCACACACCTTTATTGTATCGATATTATTCACATATATTTGATGTTTATTTGGCTTCGACGTCATGGATCTTTCTTACCTCCGTCGTCTAAAACTGCCAAGATGGCTACCGCTATCACGTGACCACCAATTTTATGACGTATGCGTTATGTTAAAGGGGCCAAACGACCAGTAGCGTTTCTTCTAAAATATCACGTGATCATATACACGTGCATGTCCAATGAGAGACTCTCCCTAAGAATAAGGGCAATCTGCAATTGCAACAATCTATGAACTACACGGGGGGGTTGACATTAAGGTATCCGCCCTTTTCTAATTTAAGCTTCGTTCTTTTTTTTCTTGTAATTCCATTTTTTTTTTTTTTTTTTAATTTTTCTTCATTGCAAATTTATTATAAAATAACATATACTATATCCATACAAATGATTCTTCTATTACCTATTCAATCATATTTGTATACTTTTACACAATACGTGTAATATTATATGTACAAGTTCATTGAAATTTGTCAAATTTCAATTAAAACACATTATTGACAAATATTAATTAAAATTAAAGAGTTAAAATATTTACAATATTTACAAAGATGCTTTTTATCACATCTTTTCTTCTTCCTCTTCTTCTTCTTCGTCGTTAAAGGATAAGACAGCTTTACTGCGTTTGCTCTTGTTACCTTTCTTATTATTACATTTTTCTACGGAATTCAAAGTCCTCTTTTTAGATTTATTACTGCTGAATATAATTCGTTTAGACAAATCAGCTGGACCATTAGATTCATCTAGAAATTTTCAAACATAAATAATTATATATCTAAAAAGATATAATACAATTTTATTCGACATCAAATAAAAACAAATATATATGAATCTACCTTTCTGTTTTTGTTTTTCAAACGTTTCAGCTTCTTCAGCAGTTAGGTCTCCTGAATTTAATACAACAACAAGAGGCTTTTCTCCCTCTAAATCTTCTGCTTCATCATCAACATTACATGGCAACATTTCTCTCTATTCAAAAGAAAACAAACAAAAAGGAAGTTATATCATTTCATATTAATATTATATAGATGATAGAAATTTCATGAAGAAATAAATTATAATAGATCAATAAAGAAAAATAAGAAATTAGTTATACATTCTTACCTTAGTGTTAATTGTTGGTCCTTCTTTGTAGTTAATCTGTTCTTTTAATTCCCTTAAAAATTTAGGCTCTTCAGGCCTTATGTACGATACTACATTTCTTTTAGGCATATTGTATAATATTTTTACAATATTTATCAAAATTTACAAATATTTAGTAGAATAATATAACATTTAAGAGAGTAACACAACCTAACCAAGCTATGTCTGTTTGAAAACTGCACAAAGAGCGTCCTCTATCGGTGTAATAATTTTCCTTCTGATTGGTCGACGCATGAGCCAATCATCTGGCAGCTTAACTAATTTGTTCTAACCCTTTTCATTGAGAAGCGGGACTTAATAATCAATAACAAATCAATCAATATATTATATATTATACATGCATCCATATATATATATATGGATAAATATATACTCGTACACCAGGCTCTAAAAAAAAAAGATAAAATGTTAAACTAGATTTAACATTTGTTGTTTCTAATAACACCTGTATTTACGGAAAATGAAATAAAAATCTTCACAATGAATTGTTTTATTGATAATATTTATTTGTGTTGTCCATGGAAGTGGCTATCTAATGTATTAAACTGTTTGCTATTAATTGGCGAGCCCTTAAAAAATTTATCAAACTTTGTTAGTTTCTACGTAGATCAAGGAGACAATTCCAAGTGCAGTAGTTTTGCATTTCTTTCATTATAGATCAATATTACAGTCTCGTCTTTGGTCATAAGTCTCGAACTTATTCCCGGAAAACACAAATACAAGCTTTTATAGAAAAGATTGATTGGTAAGAGCAGAAAAGACCACCCCACGGATATGATACAACGCTCGTTTTACATAATATTCCAGGATATACAGAAATCTAGGAAGAAATAAATTCACAAACGAGTTACCTCGGAACTGTTAATCGCTCTGAGCTTTCCTTCAGAGTGACTAGAACGTCGATGTCTGATTTGAGCGTGATTAGTAGCAACGTAGCCGGATTCTTTATGTTTTTCCAATTGAACGACTGGTAAAAATCTTGGGCTTGGTTCGTCTAAACATTCACAGCTTATACTACCGTCTAGCTCGTTTTGATAAGGAGGTGGAATGAGAAGACTTTCGGTAGATTTAGTTGGTTGAAAATGTCGAGTATTACCAGTCGAATAAGACGTATTGTTATTTGTTCTTCTGTGTACCGTACCCGTAGGTGTTTTAGCGCGTCCATGACCTCCTTTTCCAGGTCTTTCAGCGCTGTAAGTCTTTATTGTAGCTGTATCAAGATAACCGTAACCAAATCCGTATCCCCCGAAAGCTTTTGTCGTTAAATTATCCCATGACTTGGGTTTGGCATATTGAAGGCACGGTGGTGGTCTTTGATGAACATTTGGATCCCAGTAAAGAGTGTCTGTACTTAAACTCGTAGAACAAGAAGCTACGCTATCAGCGGTAGTCGATACGTCGCTGCTTGTAATGGAATGAAGACTATGACCAGAAGATCTGGAGCAATTGTGCGAACCATGTTGTTGTTGTTGTTGTTGTTGTTGTTGCTGTTGTTGCTGCTGCTGCTGCTGTTGTTGCTGTCCTTGTTGTTGTTGTTGCTGCTGCTGCTGCTGCTGTTGTTGCTGTCCTTGTTGTTGTTGCTGCTGCTGCTGCTGCTGCTGTTCTCGTTGAGCTTGTGCCGTATGTTGTTGTTGTTGTTGTTGTTGTTGTTGCTGCTGCTGCTGCTGCAAATGTTGTTGTTGAAGATGATTTTGTTCATTTCTAGCTCGACGTTGTTTCTCGCGTCTTCTACGACTTGGGACACAATTTGGATCACAGCAAGGACTAGCTAGATCATATGCATCCAAACTACCAGTATCCGATTGTTCTCGACGACGATTGGCACTTGAGATACAAGCTACGCAGAGACTATTTTGTTGAGAATGGTGAACCGTCGATACATCTCCACTCGTCGACGAATTTTGTTGCTGTTGACAAGATTTGTGCGATTTCATTTTCGCTGGAGTACCGCTCATACCATTTGCTTGATGATAACTATGACGCGAAGAAGTGGATGCGCCAGATTCACTAGGCATCTTTGAAAGAAACTGATGATGATCGCTTCGAGAACGTGGTGGCCCTACCGTTACTAAACAAGCTGCACGTGGTATCAAACATGGTCGGCCATCGCCAAACTGAAAATCGACCATCGTCATATTACTTTATTTATTATACTCACCAACAATTGTTATTAATATTAATTTGCATAATCACCAAATTATAAAGTAAAAGATGTTCCGTAGATGTTGCAGGCCGACAACATTGAATAGTTGACGAATTAAAACTCGAAGATGGTGATGGCTGATTAGGATTACTCGTTATAATACTACTGGGTGTTCTTTTACGTGCTGGAAGTGAATGAGTCTTCCATCGACCCATTAATATGGAACGTTCTCTTTCACATAATCTTTCAAGTTCACCTAAACGTAATTGAAGAGCACGTTGTAGTTCTAAATAACGCATATGTAATTGTACCTAGAAAATCAAATTTTATTTAGTCATTTTTTCAATTTCATTATTATATAATAATACTTGAGTAAGTATGAACAAGTATGAATGTGGCTGTGTTTATACCTTTCTTACACAATCTTCAAATGACACGACCATTCTCATTCTGGTATCACAGTTCTTTATAAAATTAACGAGAGTAGTGTGATCGGCTCGATCCATTTCATGACCATTTATGGAAAGTATAACATCACCTTCTCTCATACCTGCTTTGAATGCAGGTCCATCGTATTCGATATAATCAACATAAGTGATCATTTCTATCTCTTGTTCTCTCTTATAATGTATACCATAACTCTGAAAAAAAAAAAAAGAAAGAACAAATTATTTGAATAATGATATATAATAAATAAATCACATATAGATATTACAATAATTATAATATATTTTTAAATTAGCAAAGATTAGATGACACATATTCTTTGTGGCTTAGCAAAGCAAAAATATATAAAACATAAAGGTGAATGCATATTTTACCTGTAACGTGAAACCATACGTGCCATTTTTCTTTTCCACGATAATGGTACGGCGTCGCCTATCCTCATCCACCCTTGTCACACGATCCGACTTGGATCGTTCCAGTACAGCCTGCAATATCAATATAAATATAACCGTATCTATTGAATTTCTTTTCTTTTATACCGAGACATCAAATTTTCTAGCTATTTTAAATGAAAAAAGATTGAAATAATAATAATAAGCATCAACAAAAGAACAAATCGATATAAAATTATTACGGAAAGTTACACACGGTCTTTGACCTATTCAATGATCTCGAAAATGTCAACGTTTTACTTAAACATAAAAATAATCATCAATAAAAGGTAAACAGGTAAAGAAGCTCACCGACCCTGAACGAACGACGAGACGAATCACGAACGAAGAATCACGTTTCGCATGATACTAACCACATGTAAGTATCAATATAACATAGTAATAATAATGAAAACATAAAGAGGAGAAAATGAATAATAACATTTACAACTTGAAGAATTGTAATGAAGAAAAATGTTGCAAGAATGTATAATCCCTATGCAGTATTTCGATCCGTTCATCAGAGAAAGTCGATCTCTCTTTGCGCTATCAACCCTTATATACATTTACGCGCTGCACATAGATCATCAAACTTTCTCATTATATTATGTAATATATTATTAATATTAATATTAATATTAATCCTGCTATCAAGGGAATAGACACAAAAATCATATGCGCATATGCGCATCCAGAGATTAGAAGCATAGCACCAGAAGCATAGAAAAAAAGAAAGAAAAAATAATTGAATAATAATAAATCACTGTATGACAGATGTATAGTATTAATAAAGGAATAAATAAATAATTACACATTCGACAACACCACTCCATTCCTCTTCATCGCTGTTGTCAACGCCGCTTCGATGTTGCTGGGCAGCCGTATCGGAATTCTGTGGAGAACCGTTGTTCATTGCTCGATCGTTAAATAGACAATAATTTCATTTGGTAAACACTTGTCACCCTAGTTTAAAAGTATTTAAATGAAATGAGTAGTTGTGTTGCGAACATTTTCACGTTCATTTTTGATACTCGATCCGAGGTAGTAGAGTTCTCTCTGGCCGAGGTAAACGCGCGTTACGCTGGATTATATATGCGGTTTGTACTCTCAGCTACATCCCCCAGCCATCCCTCCGTCTCTTCCTTCACCTCTTCCTCCACCTCTTCCTCCACCTCTAGCACCTTTAGTGCGCCTGCTCGAATATATCGGTCTATCCACCCCCTTTACAAGCCGGTCTCCTGCGAGGGTGGAAAAGAGATTGATGAACGAGGGGCTGATAATGGCGAAGAGAGACTTTACAAAGAGAAACCATTATACTTTCTTTCTTTTTATACGATTTTAAAGGGTGGCCTAAAAGTTAGGGCAAACTCATTTTAAGAGACTTGTCAGATTAATTTTCCTTTACATATTATTAAATTACAAGCCTAGTTTGTAAAACTATAGATTTAACAATAAATGCAAACCTGAAAATCTTTCGAAAAGAAATAATTGATTTGATGTGAAATTTCTTGGCAATTTTTGGTCCACCCTGTAGACGTTGTTTCTCTCTCTCCCTCAAAGGCACATGCATTCTCTTTGGGAGAATATCATTTCCGTTGAACGATTTTATGTGTTTTCGCATCTGGATGGTAATTTATTTTTATGTATGTTTTCCTTTACTAATTTATTGAAAAATTAATTTAATCGTTCTAGAAATAATTTCTCGCAAAAAGGAATGTTTTGGTGGCTACATTTCTGGCTGATTATAAAATTTATGTTATTTAATGATAATCTTTCTAATAACCGACAATTTCGAGTAATTAAGGTTCATTAGGGCGATGAAGTAATCTATCACTCCGAAATACCAAGAAAAATGACATTAGATTAGGAATAAAATAATTTATATTATTTCTATTTTTAATCTCTTATATCAACAATAAATAAATATTGTAAATTATTTATTATTTGGAATGAGATTATTTAATTTCTATTATGAATACTATATTACTTTTCGAAATTATTAGAAATTATTAGAAAGATATTGGAAAAAAAAACATGATATTATTATTAAGAAATAACAATGAAAAAATGAATATAAATATATTATAAATGCTATTGGAGACTTTTTTGACTTCCCTATGTACCCATTAAGCTACTTGTTGTCAGGTGAATGCACTCGAGTCAACCCGACGAAAATAACGTGCCTCGACATTGCGGATGTACCTTCCATTTTCTTCATCTAGAGATCTATTATAAATAAAACGACCACGTATTTTAAACACTAAACGACATATTGCAACTGAATATTATATTTTATTGATTAATATTTCGTATAATATTAATTTCCTTTGTGTGAATCAAATAGAAAAGCATTATTATTTTTTCTTTTTCTTTTTCTTTTTCTTTTTAATAGCTTTTGTCTCTTTTTTCGTCTGATTGTGAATTTGATCAATTTTGTCTTTGCAACTTGACGAAATTTCCATTATTTTGAATTTTGGAATTGAAGGAGGTTTTGGTTTAGGTACAGGTACGTGTCTAGAAAACAAATAAAATAATAGTAATAATCAACAATTACAAATCAGAGATTAATTAATAGGAAGAAATTATTCAACAACAAAATATTATTCATCTAAGTCATAAATTACTTGAAAGCAATATGAACTTCTTGAGTCATTTTATCTTCTATTACATTTATCCAAATATTAGACTGTGTCTTTGGTTTTAAGCATAATCCTTTATGTAGGCAACATCTGTAATCATCGAGCTCTTCTTGTGCTTCAACTTTTTGTCTCCATGCCTCTTCCCACTTATGCAATTGTTCTTCTTCACAAGCTTTCCTTTCTTTAGCTTTAATCTCTGATGTTCTTTTTGCCACAGTTGTCTTTGATTTCTTCTTCTTCTTCTTCTTATTCTTCTTCTTTTTCTTTTCATTGATATGTTCGGACATTATTTTATGTGATATTATTATTTGAATAATTTATATTATCATTAATATGATTTGTGTGTATTATTTATTTGATATGCCTCCGCCGCCGTCTATTGTATAATAAATACATTTTTTCATTTTAAATAATTCATCAAAATTATGATTCAAAAAGTTTACTTTTGGTATGTTAATAAAAAAAAAAAAAAAAAAGAGCATTGAAACCATTCTCAACAATTTCATGTTAATTCTCTCTATCCCTCTCCCTCTCCCTCTCCCTCTCCCTCTCTCTCTTTCCCTTTTTTTCGTCTTTTTTCTATGCATAAGCTTTGAACGATAATTGAATAAAAATGGATTTTCCACTCACTATAATTTCTTTAAGAACAGGTCTGTTTACAGTTACAAGTTGGTTTTTCTTTGATAATGCATCCACATTTTCTTACAGGTTTCTCTTTAAGAAGTTCATCAAAAGTAGTTCCTTTTGTGCCACAACAGGGAGCACAGGTGATGTCTTTAATCGGTTGAGGTGAACAACAGGAGATACAAGTATTTGCAGCGACAGCATGTGCTGTCCGAAGAGAATAATTTTTAGAGTTAAGATATTCTGCTTGACACTGTTGTTGCGGTCTAAAATAGGATAAATAATATTGAAATAAATGATTATTTCATTATGAAATAAATCACATAGAAGATATAACAATGTAAACACTAACTGTAAGTCAGAACAATTAGAAATAGGTTGTTGACTGCATAAACAACAAGGTTCGCAGTGTGCCTGTTTACGTTTATCCATATCAGATTTAGTTTCAGGACAACAAATTTGTCCTTCACCACTGCCATCGGGACTTTTTTTTACAGGACAATTGCATCGTACAGGTTCTGGTAAAAATATGTTTGAAGGTATTCTTTTACATTGAAATACTGGACTATCTTCGCTTCCTTTGAATAAGTAAGGTTTTTTATTGTGAGGGATTTGAAATTGAGTAACTATTTTTTTTCCAAAACAGGATACACGTATAAAGATGGTAGCTTCGCCGACACCTTGTCCCGTGGCTGTTGTAATCCTAAAAGTACTTTTTAACGATCTGCACGGGTTGCCATTTTTAAATATACGCTGACTGAGTAAATCGTTTATCAGATTTCTTAATTGTATCTGATGAGTGCCAATTAACATTACATCTGGTAATACTCCGGGTGGAAGTTTTTTATAAACAGACATGGTTACAGGAAAACTATGAATTGGTTTTTGAAGAACATTATTGGGTAGGGCAAAAAGACATGACTTTCCTTTTTTAAATACTTGAACATCACCGCTAAGGCAAGCGCATTTATCGACGGATGCTTCTTCGTTAATATTGATAGGTGGTAAGCCAAGGACCTGTTACACATTTTTCATACATGATTCTATAATCCTTTTTATTCGTAATAGTAATAACAAGTATCAACCTGGAAAGAAACGCAGGTTGTCACTGGTAACATTTCTTCATGTATTGCTCGAATAGCTGGAATGTTAACTTTGTCTACCAAAAATTCAATGAGAAATAATTGTTGACTATCGTCCATATTATCATATTCAATTAAATTCAATTTATGTGGAAAGTTTTTTTTTATTAATTTGCTCACAAATTTGGCCTAAAATATAATGATATAAGTATCTAATCTATACGCTATAATTTAAAACTGTCATTAGAAAAAAGCATGAGAAAAAAAAAAAAAAGAAGAAAAACACATTTTATATATTATTTATAAGATAGATGGCATCCTTTCTGATAGAATTTACATTCGTATATGAAAATGATATTTATATAGAGTGAAATTATTTAACTAGAAGAATTTCTTTATTTTTTTTTCTTTTTCTTTCCTTTTTTAGCTTTCTTTTTTTTCTCCTCGATGTCGGCTTGTATTTGACGCGTTTCATATCTGATCGGAGGTCTTCTTTCAGGGCCCTTGGGCGTCCTCATTTCTAATTGTAAGTCTGATTTTTCGTCAGCACCGACCAGTCCTTTTTTACCAATTCTCAAAATAAAAACATCATGTTCAGAATTAGGCGAACAATCGGGTCCAGTCGTATCGCATTCCGGTGAAACTGTGACCGTTGGTTGCTTATTAGCTTCCGCATTCAAAAGACCAGAAACTTTGAGAATCACAGCTTTGCCGCAAGCTTGTACAGGACCTCGACTAGTTTGAATTGGACCAGCCGGTTTACTTATATCATTACAAAAATCTTTCTTTGATTTATCTTCTAATATACTGGCTGGATAAGAGGCTGGTTTGTAAACTTCTGAAAGACATAAACTTTTACGATCATCCGATTGAATTTGATCTTTTGCTCTGGCGCCAGTTGACCGACCGCAAGGTAAACAATTATACTCTTCGAGAACGCAAGCACGACAAGGAACATCGATGATCGATGATTCCTGTGCCTGTACATTTTCCGAGTCAACCATTCGACATTTGTATGCCAAAAATTGGTCATTTAATTCTTCTCCTTTAAATACATAAGTAGATCCATTTTTGATTAATTCCGGTGATTGAAATTCTGTAACTATCGTCTCACCAAAAGCAGACATTCTTACATAGAGAAGAACTTCGCCAACTTGTTTTTCATTCATTATTAAAGGAATTGAATCCTCAAAAGTCTTGGCTGGTGGTATTTTCCTATGCCAGCATTGCAACATCTCCTTTCTTAATGCAGCAAATTGTTTAGTTAATTCGAATTCTGCAACACCCACTAAAATATCTGGTCTAATACCCTCTGGCATCCTTTTTCTTATTGTCATTTTCACAGTAAATTCCAGTGACTTGTTCTTTGTCGTCTCATGATCCATCGCAAACATCACTGATTTACCAGAGTAAAAATATTCAATGTCATCTGCTATACCAGCTTGTGGCTCAAATAATAAATCAACCGGAGTTATCTCGATGTTATCTTCTTCCGTAAAATGTAAAAATTCTAAACCAACACTAGTTGGTACAAAAAACATTTGATTTAATTTCGCTAATCTCTTGCCAGTTATTCGCTGTATACAAAATTCGAGCAAAAAGAGATATTGCTCTTTATTATTTTCCGATATAACGTCTTCCTCTATACCGAGGATAGATGATTTAGAATGTTTTTTAAGCATTTCCAATTGCTCTTTCATTTTTTTATTACTCTTCCTACCCTTTCTTCTGTGTCCCTTTAAATTTCCCTCTTTCATGAGGATATTTTATGTCATGAATATGACATAAATAATAAGGATATTTTTATTAATAATAGAAATTTGACTAGAGATGATTTTTAAATTCAATATGTTTTTCACGCATTTCTTATATGAAATGAACAATGGGAGTGAAAGATACTTTTTTAGTATTGTACTATTTTTTTATTAGTTTTTAGGTTAAGTCGAGATAAAGTGAATATGAATTTGGCTGTAATTTTGTACTGTACACAAAAATAATCTGATCGATATACATACATGTTTAAACTGTTTTTAGTGTCTGAAGTTAGAAATTACAAAGTTACGCATTAATAATAAATTATTGAGTAAAGAGATAAAAAATTGAAAGTGTGTCTCACCATGTCAATGGTATATTACAATTTATGAAGAATATTTGAATTGATCAATAAATAAATGTTTAAATTTGGATTAGTATTAATGAATGAATTGTCTCGTATTACCGGTCAGTACCTTTTTGAAAAGATCCCTTTGACATTTTGATCCGATAGTGTCTTCTTAGACGACAAATTAATTCAAATGCCATCGCACAAATGTACAGCGAAACAACAACTCTGCTGTTCTGTCATAAAAAGAAATATTGGTAAGTTAAAGATTGAAAATAGAAAGGTTAGTGTAGATGCACTTATGTTAGATCTATCGAAACGAACTTATTTAAACCGCACTCGAGTAGAATCGAATTAAACTGATTGGATTAATAAAGGTAAATAAAAGGTCCCACGTGATTAATTACAGACGACCCTGTGGCGCTACCTAGTGAACTTGATCCTCGTATACTTAACGCGATAGTTGAAAAGGAAAGATCGTGGTATGCTCAATCGAAAGATGCTTTTCTTATATATGAATTTTCATCTTTTATTAATCAATTTCAATATTCTTATCAAAATGCCATAGGTATGTTATTTCCTTCCTTCATAAATAAATAAATAAATAAATAAATAAATAAATAAATAAATATTATAATTTTGTACATGTGTAAAAATGACGTTGAATATTTGCAAATATTAGTAATGGAGAAGGAAATTTTAAATTTTCTAACGGTCTATATTGAAAGTTTGATAATATTGAAATGCTATCGATGATATATAAGTGGTTCTTGCAAATATCTGACGTCATTGATAAAGAAGTTTATTTTTTTGTTCGTTTCTAATAGTTGATAAACTATCTTTTCATATTTACATTTATAGGAGAGATATGATTTATATATATATATATATATAGAATGTGTTGTGGACTGCACCGGTCCTTTGTATTTTTTCTAACACCCTGTATATAATCCTGAGTGTACATTAATGATCGTATAACGAATCTCTGGACTTAATAGTCCTCGTGGAATATTAATTGTTCTCCATTAAAAGTAATCGAAAGATATATAGCATATGTACCATCAGCAATTTCGACCAATCGAATATTAACCGCATAAACGATAAATTGATTCAAATTCTAGAGAACTAATTCTTCAAATATTCTAGCGACACTAATTTTTTAATAACTCGTCAATCACTAGATCTTTTTATTTATTCTTTGTATTTTTAAGATCATGTATCTGTATTTCCAAGATCTAAGGAATACGAGTATCAGAATATTGAAAAGAGACGTTTGAAAAATGTGCCAAAAGACAAATTTCTTAATGGATTTCAATGTAGCGGCGCCAAAACAAGAAATGAAAATAAAATATCAAGGTATTTGTTTTGTATTTGTCTCATTTTTCCTATATTTTTATTTCTATTATTTGTCATTTGATAATTATTAGATCCGATGAGGAACCATTTTCGTGGAAAGAAGACGAAAGTAACAAGAGATCGAAATCTCCTGTTGAATCTACCTATTGTTATGGATATAACCGATCGGAATACAATGAACAAGGAATGAACAATGATCATGTCAATTACAATATTCAGGTTCTATTCTTATTTTTAATTTTATCAAGCGAATGTTTTATCTTTCTATGTTTTTCTATTTTTTTGTAGGATACTTCTACTTTATTTATTTATTTTTTTTTTTTTTTTTTAACTATTTTAGTCAATTTATGGAAGGAACAATTTAAAACATTTTATGAGAATGATTGCGTTAGCGTGGATAATTGAATATCCGGTGTCGTGTTATAGTACGTCTCTAAGAAGACGTATATTTTCAGTTTATTAACAATAAGATGAACCTATAGTAATTGTTTGGAAAAGAAAAATAAAATTCTCCTTTGCAATTGAATGTAGACTTTAGAAAAAGATTGTGCTGGAAAAAAATCAGATGTAAAAAAAGAAATGAGATGGCAAGCACTTTACGAGCTAATGCAATTTCCAACAACGGATACGAAACGAAAGGAGGAATTTCGAATGCTTACAAAGCCATATCTTCACGATTTAAATACATGGTATGCTAAAAATGTACCAACGAAACTTCATTTGCCAATTCGATGGAAAGGAAAACGACCAATACCGGAATGGCGATTTTCGCACATGTGAATTAAATTATCTTGCGTATATACTATGAAATGAACTAACGATCGAAACTATTATAAACTGATTTCGTTCAAGAACATTTAGTATTGTCGGCAACACCTTATATATAATAATTATAAAAAAAAAAAAAAAAGAAAAGAGAAAAAGAGTATTGCGCCTAAACATTGATATTTGCGTCTTCTTATGTACCGGTAGTGAATTATTATTCAATTCACGGTGACGTCGAGTCAAACCACGAGATCCGATTATATCGATAGTCTCGACATTTGACGACAAATGTGTAAAATCGATGCGCAAAGCGATACACAAATAGCGCAATAGAAACGCACTCTTTCGGTCGCATATAGTACTCTTTTATTATGCGTTCCTACAAATATTGCATCATGTTCTGTCTTTAAAAGAAGCATCCTAAGCAATTAGCAAGATCTGTTAGAATTCCAATTTGTAATTCATTTCTTCATCTGCTTAATATTATAATTTTGTATTTTTAATGCGCACATCTATAGATGGAAAATTATTAGTAATTGTTTGTTTTTCTTCTAAGGATATTATAATATTATAATATTAGGTTTCCTTATCTATTCTTTTAAGGATCATGTTACGAATATCCGCTGATATTGTGGTGAACACGCTCGTGGAATTTGAAAACTGAACGTTGCAATGAAACTTGACGCAATTTAACAAATAGACATAATTTTTTTTCAAACTTGTCTACGAGGTGTTCTATCTAAAACTGGAACATGTTATTCATACAAGCTCGTTTAAGCGGACTCTTTTCAAATATTATTTAGGGTGTAACAAACGAAAAAATAATGAAAGAATATTAAGAAACGATAAAAGGAGTTTAACAAACTCCTAGTCATTCTTTTCTACTCATTAGCGCATAGATTGTATCCATTTTATTATTACCATATTGCATAAGAAGAACAAAAAAACTCGTGTTAAAAAAATTAGTAGTCAACAGCAGACCTATTATTATTAATGGAATCGATCAACGGAATCCAACAGTTGTATGTTCGTTCGTTTCATTTTTAAATGAAATTGTAAGCGAAATCGAGCGTCTTCGTTGAGCGTCAACGACGACATCAACTTTGAGGATTTCATCATACCACTGTGCTTCCCACGTATTAGTATAGCGACGCTAACTCGGCCGTTGCCACTTTGTCCGATGAAATTCGTTTGTCAAAACTATAAACGCGCCGCAATTATGATTTAACGAGCAACAAAGGAACCCAAATTTAAATCAATATGCTTAATTAAATTTGAAAACAATAAGTGTAAACAATTTTTTTATTGTCAAATAAATCGAGTGGAATGTTTCTCCGTCAAAATTAATATTTTCAAGACATTTGTTATATACGTCCAAGGTGTTCGCTCAGTAAAATACGTTCACGCGATAACACAAAATCCTTAGCGTCAGAGAAGGGAATTGGGAAGGTGGGAAGAATGAAAGAGAGAGAGAGAGAGAGAGAGAGAGAGGAGGAGGAGGAGGAGAGAGAGAAAGAGAGAAAGAGAGAGAGAGGTAAAGTAGGAGGGTTTCGTTCGGTGGATTCAGTCGTGTTGAGGACTGCATCGAGTTATGGTCGTCCATCGTTGCCGGAAAGGGTTTGATTCGTGTTATTTTAGTGTGGTCGTCTCGCCGACTCCTAGATTTTTGTCAAGTATTTAGAAGCTCACAAATATATCGGTATACCACATGGTTTCTTTCCTACTATCATACATGCGTACACCACACATACCTACATACATATAAAATTAGAGGAGTGCGCGCACACGCACGAGTAAGATAAAAATAGATTACTACTAGCCAGATTTTTCATCCTTCTTTATTCCCATGCGTAATAGTTTACTAGAAAAAGAGAAGCAAGTTGCCAGGAATGAGCCAAAGGTAGCCAGCCAAAAGTAACGGTCATTTTTCTTCGATCTTCCATGCACACGAGGTATGTATTTTACACGTGTAGTATATATATATATATATATAGTTATATATAACATACATGTACAGAGTAAATACAGAGATATCCTAAGAAATACTTTTACTTTTGGTACAACGACAATTTACAAACATTCGATTTTATTTATTTTGGACTTTTTTTTATTTTATTTTAGGCTTTTCTTTTGAGCTTTTTCGGTCGGTAATGTCGAGTAATTGATAAATTTAGTAAAAGCAGATGGTTTTTGGTCATCACGTGGCATATTGAAATTGAATTACAGTCAACATTTGTTAAGTTAATTAATATATGTCAATATTTTTTCAAACTGTAATTTTATATAATTGCTGAATATATATTTACGTTAGTTGAAATGAATGGAATTTATTTATCGTGTATAACGCAACACACACACACACACACACACACACAGAGAATCAAAACAATTTTATCAATTATACGATACGTATTTATTTGATATTTTTTCTTATTTTCCTCTCTGTTGATAATAATATTTAATGAAATAATAAAAATAATAGAAAATTCTTCAAAATAAAGTAAACAACAAATGATTTATCAAATGAGATGTTAATGTTAAAATGAAATGAAATTTATAAGCTCGTAGAAATGATCTGTTTCTGGTCACCATATGCCAAGAGAAAAAAATGTAACATATAAAAACGTAATAGTACGTGTAGTGCATCTTTTTTGAATTTATGAATTGAACGTTAAAACATTAATCAAACACCGTTGTTTGCATAGAAAGAATTCCACACTTATCTTATAATAATTATCTAACCAACTAGTCAATTTCTAGCAATATGAGCGTAACAATTATCAATCATTACTTAACATGATGTCTTAATATGATCGAAGGTCATAATTCTCGTATTTTTACACATTATTTCATAAAAATGCATATTTTTCTTAAAAGCTAACATTGATTTCTTCATTTCTCATTGTTTGAAGTCTTAATAGTCTAACATTAAATAGTAGTAGTAACTTTATTTCGGGACATACTAGCTGGCAAGAGAAAATGGACTAACTCGTTTCAGGTTTCTTTTTCTAATGGTAAAAGGGACAAAATTCTTAGAATCGGTATGGTTTTAGACTAGGGGAGAATGAATGGCTTTTTTTCCTGCCTTTTTCGTGACTTACGATCGTTTAAGTCGCGTCGTATCCTTGGGATACGAAGCGTGACACTACTCTCATGGAGACCATGTGAATCAGTTTATCGATCAGTGTTTACAATTTTGTCAACGTTTCACATGGTCTCTTCATCACTATTTATTGTGTTCATCTTTTCTATGAAAACATTAGCAAAGAAATTCATAAATAAAAAAAGCAATTTAATCTTATTGATTTTCATAAAACATCAAAATGATATTTTTATAGCTTCGATAAAGTGCAACGAACTTTAATGATCGAGTATCAAAAGTTTCGTCATTCGATTGGAAATGATCGTTTGGGTATTAGAATTCTTGTCAAATGTCAAACTTCAAAAGTTCATAGATCTAAATAGATCGTGATGAAAAATCGATGCAAATTGATCGATGCAATTTCATGATGCAATTCTTGATATGAGTTTGTAGGATTTTACTATTGATAGGAATCATTCGAAATATTTCGAAGCAAGCTAAAAGAAATCATTTCATTTGTTAAATATCAATTAGCATGTTTAGAATAAATTCTAATGTCCCTTGACTTTCTTTGTCGATATACACGATAAATAACTACTTAACTAACGATCAAACTTTCACTGACCTTACAACATTGCGATACTTAAACTGGCATAGGAAGGAAGCGCCATACTATTCTTATTTACAATACTCGTGTTTATTAATCTTCACAGGAAGCTGCAATTTTATCTTCGTTACTTGCGATTGTCTATCAAAGAAAAGCGCAAAGTGTTAATAACATGTTAAGCTTGATAAACCTTGAGAAAGAGTAATTGATTAGTAAAATTACTTTGAAATTTGAAATCCGTGTAAAAAGAAATTGAATTATTCTTATTATTAAATAGTACATTGTTGTTATGTTTAATATACACTCTACTTGGCGCCATAAATCTCTCGAAAAAGTTAACAACTAATCTCAGTTTACTTAAATGACTCAATGATAATAATTATCACTATTGATGTTGGATTTAGCAGAAAATATTATCGTATTATTTATTAAAAGATGGACGCTGATGGACGCTTGTTGTTTTGCTTTTTTAATGAAGAAACACAAAATCTTTTCGTATATATATATACACCTAGTAATTATTACAATTTTCTTTGTATCCTATTGGATGATTATTATTTTGGCCTTGAATGCAATTTTTCTTGCCTTTTTTCTTATCATTATTCCTAGAAAGAAAATGATTATCGACATTAACACGATTAACTATACATTTTTCAAGATATGAAAATATGGAATAACACTTGCAATCGCTTTCATAATAAATTATTCCAAATGATTATGATAATTCCGTTGGAAAGGATGAAGAAGAGAATTGTTGCAGAGAATTGTTGCAATACACTTTCTTTTTTTTTTTCCAACTTTTATAATACAAATCTTGTATTTGTAATACGCAAGTATTTCAGTATAATAAATAAATTGATAAACTGTAGGGGGGGGAAAAAAAAAGGAAAAGAAAAAGAAATAAAATGATAAATAATATGAATGTTTACAGCGATAGATAATAGTTTGAAATAAGACATCTTCTTTATTGTTTTTGTTTGTTGCTTTTCTGCAATGCCATTACGTATATAGATGTAGATTATTTTTTAATTACAACACTATTGAAATTTAAAACACATTATAAAGCACACACATCGATAATGTGAGTTAAGAAATATTTATTAATTAAGAATATATTTATATAATAATCGGTTTAATTCAAAAGATAAGAGCAACAATCAAGGAAATCGTTTTGAAAAAGTGATAAGCAATGAAACCAATGGAAGAGGAGATTTTTCTGCGTTTAATTCTTATTTATGATATTTTTCCTTTTTCTATTATTCTTTTTACAAATCTATCTATATATAATACAAATTTATGTACAAATGTTCTATGAATGTAAGAATATGACACCAAGGTCGAGTTCATAAAACCGGAAACAGACGACATCAAAAGTATTTTTTATTATATGCACGTTTCTATGTATATATATATATACGGTACATACCGGGTGTTTTTTAAACGATAAATCCAAATATTTCCGATTCTATTGAACAAATGTTTTCAATGAATACGTATGATAATAAATAAATTATTTCTTACCGATAAATTGTATAAATTTTCCATAAACTTTGAATCTAGGAAAAACATCATAAATTCAAAGTTTACAAGATAATAAATAGTTTGATTTTTTAATTGATTTATCTTTACTAATCAATTACATACAAGACGAAGTCTACAAATTGACCTTTTGATAAGATTTTATTGTCAAACCACAAAGTGAACAATTTATGTGGAAAACTACTAAATAATAGTAATAATAATAATCTATGTTTGATTGGTGTCTAATCGTAAAAATTGTTTTATTCACAGGTGACCAAAATTTACAAGATAAATCAACAACATAAATCAAAATGGCAAGTAGAAAGAATTGTGCATAATATAAGTCTTTGTAAATTTCTCATTTTTGCATATCTTACAAATTTATCTTATCTCAATGATCTTTTGTTTTGTTCTTTTTGTGAATACACAGACGGACGCTAATAATAAACCACCGACTGAATTGGATACTTTCCTACCCCAAGATGAAACCAATATAATAAAGGATGGTGTTCTACCTGCAAAGTAAATTATTTTAATATATCTCTATCTCTATTTATCTTTTAATATTATTATAAAAGTGTATAAGTATGAAAATCTAATGTTTTATTTTAGATACAAAGTACAAGTCGCACCAAGAGACATTGAAACTGGAGAAGCAAAAGCTTTTAATCCTTTTACCGAACGTAAAGTTGATAATCCAACAACGTAAGAGGTTTTTCTTTATTATGAACAATTGAATAATATTTTCAACTTTACATATCTTTTCTTTTTTCTATTCAGGGATTGTGATACATTGACACATTTATTGAAGGCTTCCCTTGGAACAGGTATATTGGCTATGCCTGTTGCTTTCAAAAATGCTGGTCTTTTAGTCGGAATATTTGCAACGATTTTTGTTGCCTTTATATGTACACACTGCGCATATATTTTAGTAAGTGAATGAGAAATAACTCGGCTAAAAAATAAGCGGCAATATAATAACATTATCGCATTGTGTACAAATTCTAGGTCAAATGCGCGCACGTTCTTTACCATAAAACGAGGAGGACGGAAATGGATTTTGCTGATGTAGCAGAAATAGCATTTTCTATGGGACCACGATGGGCAACTAAACTTGCCAAACCATCTAGGTATGATATATATCATTACAAATTATTGATCAATAATTATCGATTGAAAATATTGATTTACAGATAATTGTTTTACAGATATATCATACAAATAAGTTTATTCGCAACATATTTCGGCACGTGCAGCGTCTACGCGGTCATTGTCGCTGCCAATTTTGAAAAAGTGATCAAACATTATAATGAAAGTGCACCTGAGGATACTATCATACGCGAAATTACAGCTTGCTTATTAATACCCTTGATACTACTCAGCTGGATACCTAATTTAAAGTATCTTGCGCCAGTTTCCATGGTAGCTAATATATTTATGGGTACTGGATTAGGAATAACATTTTATTATTTAGTTTGGGATCTTCCACCGATTGGTACTTTACCGCTAGCAGCACCTATTCAAGATTTTCCTCATTTTTTTAGCATTACGGTCTTTGCTATGGAAGCTATAGGTATGCATGCTATACTAAACAAGTATAGAACGCACCATCTCTATATGTATTATATGAGTACTGAGTAATGATAATTAATACAAAATCCTATTCTTAACAGGTGTAATTATGCCATTGGAGAATAATATGAAAACACCGCAACATATTATAGGAATTTGTGGCGTTCTTAATAAAGGAATGTCTGGTGTAACTCTCATATATATTCTTCTTGGATTTTTAGGCTATATCAAATATCAAGATGCAACGTTAGATAGCATTACTTTGAATTTACCCACGGAAGAAATGTAAACAATTATGCAAATTATATTTATTAACGTGAAATTATTGATATTAACAAATTAATAATCAAATTGGATATTTTTATTTTTACAGTCCGGCTCAAGTAGTTCAAATTCTAATTGGCTTGGCAGTTTATTGTACGTTTGGATTACAATTTTATGTATGCTTAGATATCGCATGGACTGGAATTAAAGATCGTTTTCAAAAGAAACCTCTTATAGCAAACTATGTTTTAAGAACAACTATGGTTATTGGAGCAGGTATAAATTCTTCTAAACATTTTGATATTTTTCTACATTTCATTATATGTTAAGATCATCATCAATAATAATCTAATAATCATTTGTGTTTTTTATTTGACAGTATTACTCGCAGTTGCTGTGCCAAATATTGGACCTTTCATTAGTTTAATAGGAGCATTTTGTTTTTCAATATTGGGACTTTTTATGCCTGCGCTTATTGAAATTGTTACCTATTGGGATACTGGATTTGGACCATGCAAATGGGTAGCAGTGAAAAATATCATTATATGCATAATTAGTATAATAGCTTTAATATTTGGATCTCGTAGTGCTATAATGAAAATTATAGGCTCGGATAGTTGATTAAATCTAGAAATCATTGATAACATAGCTTTTCTATTATTCTGTGCATTCAGAATTTTAGAAGAATCAAAATTGATATCTTCATAGGAAAATTTTGTTAAATCATACATATAAAAAATCATCGGTCATAATTCATATTTGTATGTATTATTGTAGCGAATCAAACGATAAAAAAAAGATAATAAATTGTTAATATTTTCATATCAATTTATTCTACAATATGTGTAATGAAAATATTTCAAATGACTATTTCAAAGATAAACATCCTCTCTTGGAATATAACTTTTTTCTAACTTTTTTATATTGCATTTAATATTGATATGTATTAAGATAAAAGAATGAATCATGAATGAAATTATTACAAGAGAATCCTCAAATTTAATTTAACTTGAAAAACTTTTAGACGAATATAATGCAACTATTTTATGAAACAAATTTTGTATAATAATTTCTGTTATCCTAATGATTATTCTAAAATACATAATGCACTAGCTGCACAAATAGAAATGAATCATTTGCATGAGCTACCTTCCATCAAATATTTCCCTTCTTCTTTTTCTTCTTCTTCTTCTTCTTTTCTTATTTTTTTTTCGCATTTTCATGAATTATTTTCAGCACGTTCATTAAATATTTAACAATACAAAAATGATATAAAAATAGATATTCTCAAATTGATAAAACTATACCTAATGATAGGATTTATTTTTCTAAAGGTGCATAATTGAGAAGTTTTTCAATAAGATCCACGTGTCCAAGTAGCATTCTGCGACAGCAATATCGTTTTAAACCCAATGCATCGAGAGCATCTCTGAAACATTAAATAAACTATTTTTGTATAACTTTTATTATATATTTATCATATACATTGCTTATACTGTTAAAATCAATTTTTTAAAACTAATTTTGAAAAAAATCAAAAGCAAATTAATACATATGAACACAATAATTAAAGAAGTGTATAAATGTTTTGTAATTTTAAGAGGTTATGTTATTACCCTTCAGTATACTCTGCTTGTAACAATCCAAGATAAGCTTCCCATTTGTTTCCGATCACTTTTCCACAAGTAAAACATCTCACGGGAATAATCATATTGATTGGAAAGTATTTTATCGCGTATTTTTTGGAAAGAACGTTTTTAATTTTCTACACACAAACAATGTATGCGAGAAGAAAGTAATTAATACCAAAAGTACATAGAGGGCAGAGGCTGACAAGTCCTTGATGCGCATGCGCATACTGACGTCACAGCTCGACGACGATTGTTTACATGGACGTTCTATGTGCAGCAGTAGGTATAGTATATTATTTTATATATACTTTTAATACAATTTGGTCAGAGAAAATATATTTTGTCCACGTAATTTTTGTAATAAGTATTAGACTTTATTTTTTCTAATAAAAGTTATCTTTATAATAAACCTTTACCTTAGAAAGTATATTCTTTAATAGTATTTTATATTTATAGATGTATGTATGTATGTATATATATATATATATATATTATCCATGTGCAAGTCTTCTCTCTGAATATGTAATTAACAAAGATGTTAATTACAATATTAATTACAATGATAAAATAAACAATAATAATTTCATAATTTACATTTTCTACAAATTACATGATAGAAATATAAGCATGGCCAGACAAAGTGTTTTAGGATTATTACATAAAAAAATTTACTATAAGCAATTTCCAACTCTAAAAACTAATTATGTGACTTGTAGTATTTATCGAAATATAATATTTCAATTGATGTCTGTATGAAGTGATACATGGAGAAATATATGTCCTTACATATATATATATATAAATATATAGCAAAAGAAATGACAATTATTTCTATAAAAGGCAGAAAAAGATGATGTGTAGCTAGATTTTCATAGAAATACATTTTTGAGACACATATCACTTATTTAGTTATAATATATAATATATAGTGCAAGTCACATGTATTATCGAACATACCTCAATACTATTCAAATTTTTTTTTAAGACACTTTTTTTTTTGTTCTCTCAATCTATAATGTAAAATATATTACTAAACATATACGGATAACTGATATTTCAAATCTCCTTAATTGAATATCATCTGAAACTGAATATATAGTAAGAAATTATATTTGAACATTGTTGATTTATGACATGATATTAAGGTAAAGTATTATTAGAAAAAATAAAATTAAAAGAAAACAACGTATGTGTGTGTATTTATATATATATATATATAACAAGTAGTGTTGCACCAACTTTTTTTCAAAATTAAAACCTTAACTGTAAGGAAATTTTCTTTTCTATCTTTTTTTTTTTTATTATACTTTTTATAGCAATTATAAAATATTAATAAAATATTAAAATCTCTATGTATGATATAAAATATATTAAATTTGTATACATCATGTCATACATTCAGAATGCGACGCTTAACAAGTGTATTTCTTCTCTCATAATTTAATATACAAATGTTATATGAAGCCTCTTCTTTTATTTGTTTCTTTTTTATAATTATTTCTCTTTTAGTAAGAAAAAAAGAACTAAATAAAATAATAAAATTAAAATTAAAAGAAAAATAAAAGAAAAATAAAAGAAAAATAAAAGAAATATAAATGTTATATCGACCCAACAATTTTCAAATAGCCAATGCGATTCTAGCTTGAGGCTAACGTATAAATTTCAGTTACCCGAATAATTATTCAGTAATTATTCACTCGTCGTGTTAAAAAGTAAATAAAAGTATCATAGGTAAATGAAAACAGGTTATAAAACAAAGAAGATTTGAAGAAAACTATGAATGAAGCAGAACGCTTTGAAAATCTGAAGGATAAGTCGCAAAAATGTTTATAGACAATTTTGTATCCATCAAAGGCTACCACATCTGAACATCATTAGATTGTGAAGTACTTAATTGGTGTAACTGTTGCGTTACTGCCAATGTCCCACATTCACTAACAGTTATGATCACCCATATATTATCTAGAAAAATATATAAGACAATAAATATATGTATATATTAAATGTATATCAAAAATGTATATCAATATAATATTAGATATTCTTCTTTACCACCAAAGTAAGAGCCAGTAGGTGTTATCATCCTCCATTTGCTTTGGTAAACACCCAAATTTGCTGGACTTGTCAAAGTAACACTTAACTCTACTGTTTCTTTAGGAGCTAAGGATGGAACTGGCACTCGTATACAATCGCCCATTTGTGTTCCGGCTGTATGTTGTAAACAGATGCCATTGGGCCAAGCTTCAGTACCACTATTTTGAACTCGCCATGATTTTTGAAACTTTGTATTAGGTGGAACAGATTCACCCTCACCAATAGTGCTATCGCACACCAAAGTCATGCAAGGAAACTTAAACGGTGATTCAAAATCAAAGTAGCTACATATAGCTGCTTGTAGATTCCTAGCAAAGAATTTTCCTCAAATTAATATAATTACACACACACACACATAAACATACACACAGAGAGAGAGAGAGAGAGAGAGAGAGAGAGAGAGAGAGAGAGAAGAACTATATTAATATATATTACAATTTCAACTGAAAATTATTTGAATTTTTTTATATGCTATCTAAACGTTCAATACAAGCAACAAAAACAAACAAATAAACAATTAAAAGTTCTTTAAACCATCAAGTTCAACTGTATTAATATAAATAAATAAAAATGATAGTTGTAACTAAATGAAAAAGAAAACAATATCATTGACATTGTAAACACAGTGTTAAGAGGTTATGTCGAGATATAACATTAAATTTGATTAAAGATACATGGTACATATTAACGACATTACCAATTATTCATATCCAAGAAAAAGGTAGCAGTGGCCTCATTTAATTGACTACCAGCAAGTAATCTTTGTAGCTGTTTAACTAAATCATCTTTATCTGTAGTACCCAAACAGCTAAACTGATGTAACAAATTTTGATCCACGTCGTTGTCCACGTTCATATCGTCTTCCCTTCTTTCATATAAAGATCCATGCAAAATAATATCTTTATGCCGATAGAATCTTCCTCTTCTACAAACTTCCTAACGTTTTTACTTCACAAGGATTTAACTACAAATTTTAAATGTCATTCTTTAGGATTATGACGTTCCGTTGTATGTAAGTGCATGCACTCGTGGTACATTCCGTTCCAGAATTAGAAACGATCTCTTCTTAGATATACATATATATATATACATGCACAACCATTGTACAGTCCAACGGAAAAGTATTATTTTTTAAGATTATTTCTTTTTATAACACTAACCAATAGAGCGCGCGTATTATGTGTATATTGTTCGTAAAGCGAAAAGTAATGGAATTTTCCTTGTGTCAAGAATCACTGCTATTGCGTAAATTCGTATGCTTACTAATCGTACATATAGAAACGGAGTAGCTCCTTAATGATTTTATCCCGTCATACACGAATATCTTGCTTCTACAAGATTATCAATTTTCTGGGGCTTGAACATTTTCATAAAGTTTATAATTTAGCCAAATCTCTATCTTGTCAATAATCAAATCAAATAATTTAGATCAGAAATTACTATATCATTTATTATAAATAATAAAATGTAATCAAATATCTCAATTTTTTAATGATTCGTAAATACGATTATTCGCGGTTTAAGAGTTGCAATTGGTGCATAGTTTTGGCGCATGCTCAGTATCAATCAGTCGATGTTGCACATGCGCAAGAGAGATTTCAGTGCTTTTCCCCACGCTTCTCGCACATGCGCAAGAAAGACTTTATTACTTTTCGCACATGCGCAAGAGAGATTTCCCTGTTTCTCGCACATGCGCAAGAGAGATTTCCCTGCTTCTCGCACATGCGCAAGAGAGATTTCCCTGCTTCTCGCACATGCGCANTTCTCGCACATGCGCAAGAGAGATTTCCCTGCTTCTCGCACATGCGCAAGAGAGATTTCCCTGCTTCTCGCACATGCGCATTAACACTCTAATCGAGGAAGGATTGCACGCGCAGTCGAGAGAGTTCGTACCGCGGAACAATCGAAATACAAAACAAACGTCTGTCGCGCTTTCAATTGCAATCATCTTCACTTATATTTCATTTTACGATCCAACGTTAAATTCATAGAAAAGATTATATTGAAATATTCTAATCGTTCTTATCAAATCTTGTACTTTTCAACATTACGTTGAAAATATTTATTCAAAAGGCTAGGTAGGTCTAACACGAGAAGTGAAATAGTAATAAGAAGTCATTTTTCTTTTTCAATTAAACATAAACTTGCACCTGTGTGTGTGTTACGTGTAAATGTGTGTATTATGATGATTAAGTCGATACAAAATGGAGATTGACATGTAATTAAAATAATGTAATTATCGTTCAAGATTTGTTTGCCCGCGTCGAATATTTAGTATGAAATTATAGTGATTTATTTGAAACTTATTCATTTTGAATATAATCTGAACGATTATACGCTATTGAAAACATTGACGTTGAATATAATATTAAAAAGATCGATTGTGAGATTTTGTTCTCTGTCTTAATTGAAAGTAATCGTAGAAAAATTGATGAAAATGATAGGACCATCGTCAAACAGTGCAAATGTGTCAAATCATGAAGTCGTCA
Organism: Polistes dominula; assembly: GCF_001465965.1. The sequence continues at coordinate 593,627 of NW_015149047.1, read as the reverse complement.
ATGGCCAAGGTAGATCGTCGAAAAGAAAGATATTCGAGGATTTAGATATAAATAGTTTTTGCAAGGAATTATGGCAAAATGGTCGGAAACGTTACTTGCAAGAATTGGAGACACCGGTCGAATTGATAATGTCTAATGAAATAATAGATGAGAATAATACAATATTGTCGACAAATTCAACAGAAGATAATAATATAGATGAGCGTTCGGTTACACGTTTAAAAGTTCTCGTAGTAGATGGTACGAATTATTCTTGGACTGCGGTATCTGATTTAGAAAATCGACGAGTAATAGAACATGGAACAGAATTGAATAATTGCACGACAACAATATCTTCACCGTCATCTTCATCGTCATCATTGTCCTCATCGATATCTTTGGAAGGACAATCTTCTTCCGACATCATTTATACCGACGTAAGAACGATTGAGGACAGTCACGATAATTATGGTTTATGGGAACCTATATCCGATCCTTTGGCTATTTTACCATTATCAAACAAAATTAAATCTCAACATTCGATACAATCGATAACGAGCAATAACGATAATCAACAACATCATCAATTTGACGATCAAGAGAATGGTAATCTTTCATGGTTGTTGGATTTTAAATTAGATCCTTTCATCGAAGCAGCTGATGACAAATATAACAATGGGAATGATTTTAAAGACAATTACTGCGGTAAGAGAGTCCTTAGAAAATAATACATATTCTCAATCATTTCATTATAATAAGAAAAAAACAAATAAAATAACCATTTCTTTTCTATTAGGTAATAAAAATAAAGGAAATAATCGTGGTCATGGGTCAATGATCTATACGATAGATTCTAAAAAAGTGTATAACAATAATCCAGATAATACAATTAATTCTAATCAAAAATCCTCTTACATAACGTCAGATATTAATCAAGATTTTTCATCTACCAATAATAATAATAATTATCCGAAAAAGCCACCGTATACTTACACCGAATTAATTGAACACGCGCTTCAAGAGAGAGGGGAACTAACTGTATCAGCTATTTATCAATGGATTTCGTAAGTAAACACATTTTTTTTTTATTAAAAACATAGAAAAATTAACTGTCAAAATTAGATTCATTATTTCAATAATAATAGTAATAATAATAATGATATGTAAATAGGACGATTATGGTCGTCGATTTATTTTCTCCGATTTGAATGGAGAAATAAAAAAAGGAAAAAGTCTGAGAATTTAGGGGACGTTCGAAATAACGTCGATCAGTTGAGAGAGAGAGAGAGAGAGAGAGAGAGAGGGTTGCGCTGACGAAGGTTCGCTGGGTTCTTAGATGGTACCCATTGGTACCACTAGCCAGTTGTTGCTTTGCACCTCCTGGTACGAACTCTTTTCACCCTCACCCTCACCCTCACCCTCACCCTCACCCTCACCCTCACCCTCACCCTCACCCTAACTCGCATTGCGGTTCTAACATGAATGCAAACACGATTTACCGTTTCTACACTTTCACGACTTCGATCGCATGAATTTCTTTCGAGACAAATATGAAATAAGATATATTTGTTTGGTTTTATTTTCTTTTTTATTATAAAGGAGATTTTTATTATATTATGAGATATTATAATTATGAGGGTTGGGACAAAAAATGAATTGCCTTTTTTCAAGACTTTTTCGATTTGTAATTGAAGCTAAATTATTTTCAAACGATAATTTAATGTTGTATAACAAATTGATACGATATATTGTTGTTTATTTATTAGGGAACATTTTCCTTATTACAAAAGTAATGATGATCGTTGGAAAAATTCGGTAAGACATAATCTGTCAATAAATCCACATTTTCGAAAAGGATCAAAGGCCCCACATGGAGCTGGTCATTTGTGGGCTATAGCTAATCGTGGTGATACTAGACCACATCAAATTATTACAACTGATCCCACTAAATCATCATCACGATCGGTTAACAAGGATGTTGATTATGCTAATTCTCGACGACATGATATTAACAATAGGTATAAATAACTTATTAATATTAATAATATTACGTGTAAGAGAAATACGCATATTACAAAAATATCTACACATTTCAGTCAAATAGGTTTATTAGACGAAATAGAGGCTGCTACTGCAAGTATTACACGTCAATCTACCGAAGAAGACACCGATGATATTGTCAATTCTACAACATTGGAACATTGTGCAGAGCAAATATTAAGTGGTATCAAAAAAGAGGTTGAAGTTCAATATTTGGTACCAATGATGGTATCCAATGGAACGAGTCAGGGAACACAACAACAAAATACAACGAAAACTAATTTTGATTGTGCTGTCAAAGAAAGTGGTGTGTGTGCATATATTTTTACTTTGTTTTCTCTTTTTAAATATTTATTAATTATTCGTCTTTTTTTCTTTTTTTTCTTTTTTTTCTTTTTTTTCTAGATTTTCTAAATCCAATTTCTAAGGAAGTAGTCGCCGAAGAATGTGGATTAATAAGTGAAGGTTTTTTGGTAACTGATATGAGTTCAACGGCTTTAGGTTTAAATATGGTCGAATCAGAAATAATATCCCCAGAGAATTTATTCGGCGAGGAATTAAATTTTCATTTCTACGAATTGTCATCCCCATCCCAATTGCAATCTGCTTGACACACGGATAACAACAATGAATTACACGTAATTTTGATAGACGAGTTACAAATACAGGACATTCAAGTATGCGAAAATATAACTGTTACCAGCGATTGTACGAGTCACAGTGTAACATAAGAGTAGACAAATGAAAACAAAACTAATTAATTATTATAATATATATTATAATAATTATAATTATAATAAGGGCAATTAGTTTGCATGATGCCTCTTATCGACATCTGCTTTACCAACCAACATCATTCTGTCTCTGAAATGAAAATCTTATCTCTCGCCTGATCTTAATGTATGTGTTAAAAAATAAGAATATTATTCATTTATATAACTACAGCATATATTATTATCTCATTTTCATTTTTTAGGTCTTAATGTGTGTAAAACGTTTTTTGCATTAGCCAAGAAAAATATATTTACTATTGTGAAATAAAATTTGAAATTAATCATTTATTTATATTATAATACGCGTTGTGTAATTTTGTACAAACGGTGTATATATTTATACAGTATATATTTATTTATTTTCTTTTCATTTTCGATAGCGAACATACTAACCAAATTTAATTTCAAACTTTATTTCTTATTTATATTGTATTTTATTTTGAGTCTACGTGTAGTCCGCAGTGCATCAAAGTTGTATTCAATTTGATAAGAAGTAAATTCGCCAGAGGGCGCTTCGGTCGCCGTTGTCGTGTCAGTTGTTAACGACTGATCATAGGGAATCATGGATTTATTGTTTACAAATTTTAACTCCAAGTTTTGGCCGAGTGATTTATATTGCATTTATATTTTCTATACAATCTAAATACATAATAATAGAAAAAGATTAAAATCGACGTGGACCTGTTGTATGCAGGACTACAAAAGATGCCGGGTGGTTTTGGTGAACAAATTGAGGTTAGCTTTTCAAATTTTCTCTTGTTTATACTTTTATTATAGCAACGACAAAGATGCTTGACGCTTGATTACTTTGTTTTCTTTTCATTTGTAGGATTATGAAGTTTTAAATTTACTTGGAAAAGGTGGTTTCGCTAGTGTCTATAAAGCAAAATGTTTATGCAATGGAATGGAAGTTGCTATCAAAATGGTAAGTGTGATTTTCATTAGACACGCATAGGAGGAGTAATATCAATATATTATTATCAATAATTAATAGGTGCTTATCATTTTGGTTTTATAGATTGACAAGAAATCGATGCAAGCTGCTGGCATGTTGGACAGAGTTTTTCAAGAAGTAACAATTCATTCTCGTTTAAAACATCCAGCTATTCTAGAAGTATATACAGTCTTTGAGGATAATAATTATGTTTACATGATCTTAGAATTATGTCACAATGGTGAACTTCAAAATTATTTAAAAAAGCAAAAGACTCATACGTTGTCCGAGCAAGAAGGTAAATAGGACTTAATGAGGGACATTAGAAAAATTGGAGGAGCATCATATATATATTTCATGGCAGTATTTTAAATGCGTTCAACATTTCTTATTTATAATTTATGTTTATTGTTTAAGCTGGAAGTATCATCGCACAAGTTGTACAAGGTCTATTATTTCTACATTCTCATTTAATACTTCATAGAGACATATCGTTATCGAATTTGCTGTTAACTAAAAATATGCAAGTGGTATGTATAGAAATACTTTTGTTAGTAAGATTATTTTCCTTATTATTAACTTAACTATATTATATTAAACATTTTGTAGAAAATTGCTGATTTTGGATTAGCTACGCAATTAAAAAGACCGGATGAAAAACATTTAACCATGTGTGGTACACCTAATTATATATCACCAGAAGTAATTTCAATGGAAATATATCAATTATATATATATATATATATATTATTTATTAATGTATAGAATGTATTTGTAAAAATAAATTGAATTATTTGTAGGTTGCAACTAGATCGTCTCATGGTTTGGCAGCTGACGTTTGGAGTTTAGGCTGCATGTTATATACTCTTGTAGTAGGCAAGCCTCCATTCGATACAGATGCTGTAAAGAGTACTTTAACACGAGTAGCAATGGCTGATTATGACATGCCAACCAATTTGTCTAACAATGTTAAAGATCTTATAGATAAATTATTGAAAAAAAATCCTAAGGAAAGGATTAATTTAAAAGACATTCCACATCATCCATTTATAACAAGTTTGAAAACGAATAAAACATCTAATATAAGTGTTAGTCAAGGATTGTCTATTCTATTTATATCAACAAATAATGATTATATATATGTATATGTAATAATATATTTTATTTAAATAGGATATACAAGACAAAGTTGGTCAAGTTAGAGAATTATTAGGAGAATGTATGATTGATTCCGGAGTGGGTAAAACATTATCTTCCTATAGCCAAGCTAGGATACGTTCTCATTCGGAAGAACGTTTATGTACAACCCCTATGCTGTCTAGTGGATTTGGACCTTTCAGTGCAAGTGCAATCAGTGCAAAAAGTAAAGCTACATCTGAACCGATAACGAAAATGCGTTCATTACAAAAAAGACAGTTGATGGATCAATTTCCTAAAATAGATTCTGTATTTTATGATATGTCGCCGCCCCAATCAAGCAGAATCCTTTCTCAGAATGTTCAACACAGCGATTGTGAATCTTGTTGTGAAAGTAGAAGACAGAAAGTGGTAGAAAAGCAAAGACGAAAGAAAAAGAGTAGTGAACACTTATGTAATGGCGAAGGTAATGAAGAAGTAGCCAAATTACAAGTACCACGTTTGAGTACAGAACGACTGCAACCGACGAGACATAAATCAAAAACAGCAATACTTACTATCCTTGAAAATGGTGAAGTTTGCATTGAATTTATCAAACGAAGAAATGGAGTTGTACGTTTATTTATTGCTACTCATTATATCTATATGTCTATGATGTAATATGTATATCTCTTTAAAGAAGAATTGTTTTTTTTTTTTTTTCTAGGAAAAAATAGATGAAGTATGCAGAATTTCAGGTGACGGTTTAAGAGTGATACTTTATAAGCCGTCATCTCCTTTAGAGATTGGTTCCCAACCTCCACCATTACCAAGTCATGGTGCCGATAGTATTTATTCTTATGAAAATTTACCATTGCGTCATCATAAAAAATATATATATGCTTCTCGTTTTGTTCAACTTGTTAGAGGTAAAACTCCTAAAATTACATTATATACCCAACATGCTAAGTGTTTGTTTATGGAAAATGGTCCACATCCTGATTGCGAAGTACATTTTTATAATGGAGTAAAAGTAAGTGAAATAAAAATGTTTGCGTATAATTAAATACATTAATAGTCAACTTTTTGTTTGGTATTTAAAGATTTTCTTTTGTTGTTAACATTATAGGTTACATTTGTCAATGGAACTGTAAAGATTACAGAAGGAGGTAATACTTATGTCGAAGGTGAATTTCCTACACATTTGGATGAATTTTACGAACACTACTCGAACAGCTACAAACGTTGTTTGATATTAGAATCTGCTTTACAATCTTTAGAATCGGCAACAGGTCATCCAAATTTTCCTATCATAATTGGACGTAGGCCTTGTTCGGCCTTAAATGATAGACCTTGTTTGCAAGGCAAAGAGAACGTTTCTCATACCACTAATAGTATACCAATTGTGAGTGTGAATATATTTTGATGCTAGCTCAATTATGTAAAAAACATCTTCTTAATTAGTCTATAAATAGATATTTGAAACTTTTAGATGCCTTCCTTTGATGCCATGTATTCGGTTGGGTCAACAATAACATCACGATCAAGAAAAATGAATTCTGTTCATAGTACAAATTGTGACATAGAAAAAGTAACTGTTCCAGGAATAGGTATTGCTATGGAATTACCATCAGGAGATATTAAAATAGATTACAAAGATGGATCTTCATTGACTGTAAATAATTCTTTATTACAAATCAATTGTTACATTATTTTATTATTTATCATTGTTTCTTTGAATGATTTCTTTTAAATATGATTATAGGTAATAACACAAAATTGCGGTGGTGGTATTAGGTATGAAACAAGTAATGGTAAGATATTTAAATATAGTCTAAAATGTCAACAAAATTTGGAAGTACCATATATGATAAAAGAAAAATTAAAACACGTTGAAACGGTTCTCAGACATCTTGCGCAAAAAAAGCATAAAAATATAAGATAGTTATAGATTTTTAATATATACATACATATATATATATATATATTTATATATAAGAGAGAAGAAAAAATAGAATAGATATAATATCTGTATAGTAATTTTAAGTTAATTGGATAAAAAAAAAAAAAAGGATAGCGAAAAGATAAAGGGATGTCACTATATTTTTTGTACTCTTATATATTAGAATATATTTTATTTTTAAATTTAAGATATTGTAGTATAATCTCTTTTATATATTACATAATAAAATTATATCATACAATTAGTCGCATGATGTGTGCAAATGAATATTATTGAACACATCGTAAAAGAAAGATAGTTTAGTTTAATTCATCTTTTTGAACTTTATTTCAATACATATTATGTATATGTATATATATACACACACATTCTTTCTGAAAATTTATATTTTCTCGCAATAAGTTGCTTGTTTTTATTCTTGATAAGATTATTATGAAACGAGATAAGTAAAATGAATAAAAGATTCTATGCAAAATAATTCATCAATGATTAAAATTCTTCGAAATATTTTATATCATTGACAAATTAGTTGGAAGACTCGTTATTAATCATTGACAAATTAGCTCGAAGACTCGTCAATTATCATTGACGAACTTCTTTTTTCAAACATTTGTGAATTATTAACAAGTTTCTTCGTAGATTTAATTTAGTTATACTAAATTATTTATGAATTATTTCATAGACTCATTTTCATTACTCGTGCCAATAATATATATATGTATAAATATTCAAAAAATATAAAAGAATAATAAAAATTTATAGAAACTGAATAGAATCGAAACAATGATTAAATCAAAACAATGAAATATAATTTCTAATAAGGAAAGATCATAGTAGACATATAATCATAGTAGATCATAATTATTAATAATTAATTCATTTAATTCCCTACTACTCTATGTACACTTTAATTTATTTTAATTGATCCTGCTGCTGGATTTTATAGCCGCCATATTGCTAGAGGAGGTCATATTTCATTTTGTAAGTATTACAATATTTTGTTATTTAACAAAATCAAATCTGCGTTAAAAAAAAAAAATTGTAAAACTCGAATTTGTGAATTTATTTATTACTCATCTTGTATAGTTTTGATATAAAATAGAGAAAAATATGATTATTAGTATACAGGTGGTTGCCAAAGATCGAGACGAAAGACGACGATCTATCAGAATTCTAAATTGACTTGATGAAGTAAATAAGATATGTGACGTGTCAAAAGTCAATTAGGAGCTCGAGTGGGATGTCATTAACTAAAACAGGCGTGCATCATTTTATTGAAGTCTCGATTAAGGTTCTCAGCTTTTAATCTTGGAAATAAGAACGATCCTAACCTCCTTAGATTGCAATTTAACATGGGTAAGTGCTTTAGTAATATATTTTATTGAAATTTTGATAAAAATTGTATTTTGTCAATATTCATTCAGTTTGAATGGCTTCGTTATATTGAAATGATAAGGTTTCAAACTCAGTGCAACGTGCTTCCTTCTAATCTTATCTATATGAGTAAGGCGTAAGATTGATTGACTCATTGATCAGTCATCATTGCATAGTTATAGTATAACATTGTATTAGGTTATTTTTCGATCATGTCAGAAGGCAGGATAAACGAAACCATTGAGTTTTTACCTTTACGTAGAAATTTTCAAAGCGATATAAGTATAGGCAGATTTTCAGAACGTAGCCTACATGGAACTTATTTAGATAATAAATCTTGTTGTAAGTTTTCTGTTTGTACAATTTTATTAAACGATATTGGTCTCAATCAATAATACAATCGCAATAATTTGTCAAGTACATAAAGATAAATGTCATTTTATTTTAGGGAACACGTGCAACGACTGCATGGCCAGAGTACCTTATGCAACTATTATAGCGACCATTATGTGTTGCTTGGGAGTTGGCATATTTTGTGGCACCATGCACAAAGGGGTTACGATATGCTCTTATATGATGAATCAGGTATATATCTTATTAATATCGAGATTTTTATAAAGTAGTATTAATATTTATTCTTCATAATTTGTTGTAAAGGTATTTCATATAAGACTTGGCTGGTTGGAAGCCTTACAATTGGTTTTTACTATTATTGGAGCTAGCATGGCTGCTTTAGGTTTTATGATTTTATGCGTTGGTTGTTTTGCGACAGGAGCAACCAGACATAAAGTATATAGAGCATGGCGATCTAGAGTAGGAGGTCGTATCTCTTGTGCCGTTGTGAGTAGATTTCATATATTTTCTTCTATATTGCTTCTTTCTTAACACTAGATTGCCCAAGGCAGTCATTTTGACTGTTTTTTATTTTCAATTAGAAAAACAATTATGTATATAATGACACAATTTCTTAGAATTTGGTTTTTATTGTTAATATTTACTAATAACTTGTTGTATAACTGTAAATAATATAAGAAATATTAAAAATTAATTTTAAACAAATTTGTTTACACA
>NW_015149047.1:500580-577228 GCF_001465965.1 Polistes dominula | reverse complement strand
TGCTGCACGCGCCTTTCCGTCACCCAAGCCTGTAGCATAGGTAAGATACAACCCCTTTATTCTTTTTTCCACCTATATTCGACCTATATTCGACCTATATTCGATCTATCGATTTGGACCTTTCATTTTGTCGATATAAATAATTAAATAAATTGTCAATAGCGACATGTAGTATACTTTTTCATCCGAGACAAAGTTTCCGTCGGCCGCGGTCAAATAAACAACGTGTCTTTGTATAAATCCTTTCAAAAATAGATAGACACATTTTATCAACAACTATTACGACCAACATTTATTACCAACAATTACAACAAATGAATATAAATATCGAAAATTTTTTAATCTCGGAGTAAACAACAACACAACACAACAACAACAACAACGCAACAACGAAAGGGGTTGGCATGATTTAAAGGTGCAATGACAGGTTGCATAGGAACAAAAATATGCTATACTTAATGTTGTCGCCATTTGTTTTCTTTTTGTAGAGGAAGAGAAAGAGAAAAAAATGGCGATCGTCGATTGGAGAAAATCAGATTAACGAATTCGTTTTGTGGCAGGAAGCGAGTTCGAGTCGTGTACCTAATCCTAATTCTAATCTGATTTAGATGATTCCACTCCCTTGTAATATTTCTTTTTCTCATCCCTTCCCTATCAATATCCCTCTATATTCCTATATATTGAAGAGGATAGGGATTTTTTGTTCTTTTTTTCTAGGGACGGACGTGCGAGTTCTTTTATATCGACTTTTGTTTCTTTTATCTCGTCTCCTCGACGCGTTTTAAACATTTACAATTAGACTTTTATCGATGTTGGTCGTAATGGTTAAGTTAATGACTGCGAGTTATTATGTTTAGAAGGGATTATTTAACGTGGCAATTTGATTGCCTTTTTATAGCTTTTTATAGCTTTTTATAGCTTTCCATTTGTTGTTATTTTTCCAAGTAGAATTTTCTTCATCAAATAGATCCGAATACTTTGATATTATTTGTCATAACTCGGTAAAAAGTTGCTGCTATTGGGAGAAAGAAACGCTTAAAGAATCTTTCAAGTGTCCTTGCTGCTTCTTTTCCCTCATTTTGCCCGTTCCAATTGAGACCCCTCTCACGAGGGATGAGATGCGCAAGGTCAGATCTTAAGGGTGGGAGGAGGGTTGCTAGGTTGACAAACCTTTCCAGGGGAGAGGGACTCCGCCCATTGGTGGAAACCACGAAAAAAGGACAGACAGAGAAATCGAGAGAGAAAGAGAAAAGCCACCGGAGGGTTTAGCGATGGCGATCAAAGCAAAACGGGAAAAGAGGGAAAACGTAAAAGGCCAATCTCCTACCTCCAATGTTAATTAACAATGAATAGTAATTATTGCTTCTCCAAAATCAAGCTCAAATTTTACATTTTACATTTCTAAATTTACCAACAATTGCTATTACAAATCAACACATTTGTCGATTTATTTTCTTATTTTGTAACACGTGACTACAAAGACACATGCTTTTTATGCTCGTGATTAGATTAGAATCATGGTAATTATAGCGTTACGACCAAGCGTTTACTCTTTTCGAATAATTTCTTTTTTCCGGTGTTGCTAACTTTAAGCGATTAACGCGATTAACTCATATATTTTTCTTCCTTCTTTTCCTTTTTCTTTTCTTATTATATCATACCGTCTCTCTATCATACACATCTAATTAATCTAATTCTAACATCTAACTCTACAAAGTCTATAAAGGAAATTAATAATTAATAAACAAGCTACGATGTCAATGGTCACGATTATAAGTGATTTATTCTTATTCTTTATTTTTCTATTACAAAAGTCCATGTAATTCTAATCATTTCATGATATAACTAATACATTTCATTGACATTCACACATCAATGTAGTTAATTTTTTGTACGATAGATCAACAGGTGTTATGTTTTATTTATTTCATTACTAAACAAACATAGATTGAATATTTTGCACATGGTATTTTTGTATTTTGTAGAACGAGAGAAGAAAGAGTATTATTATTATCAACATTGAAAAGGAGAGCTGACATTTCTCCTATCATAAATATAATCGACTATAATGTATGATAAAGTTTACATATAGATCTATCTCGCTTTGGCATATAATCCGAACGAACGGAATTAATGTTTGAAACTAATCGATAATTCCTCGTGCTAAATACATAGATAAAATGCATTCATTATATAGAAATCGAACCAACCGTCCGTTTGAAAGGGTTATTTGTTTGTCGCCGTTCATTCACTTTAAATGCGAAAGGATATACCTACCTATATGTAGAAATATCCTTTGATATTCGTACAATTTGTTTTTCCTCGAATATTTATTCGATTAAACAAATAAAGGATTTTGAAAATAGTCGGGTCGCGATTCCCTCCAACCGAATTCAAATCTTTGCCTACAATTGGAATTTATTAACGCAACGCGTCTTCTTTTCTTTTGAGTAGCAGGAAGACGAGGTTTGGCGATGCTCCTGTCATGTGCAGGATGCGAGAAACCGATACTGGATCAGTACATGCTCAACGTTTTGGATCGAGTATGGCATGCCCAGTGTGTTCGCTGTTTCGATTGTGGATCCGCGTTACAGGACAAGTGTTACTCCAGGGAAGCAAAACTATTCTGCAGGGAAGACTTTTTCAAGTAAGTTTTATTTATCTAAGTCTACTAGTAATATCCTTTTTATTGTATTATTTACGCGTCCAGCTAAAGACTAAGAAGAAAGAAAGACTCTCTAGGTTGTGTTTCTTTTGTGTTTTGTCTCTTCCACGCCTCTCACCTTTTTGCCGATCCTGGCACGAACCGCAAGGAACGATCGGTATTCGTGGCTCCCTTTTTATGTTCCCGAGACCAACGCTGTTCGTGGCAGTAGCAGCAGCAGCAGTTTGCATCGAGAAAAAGGTCTTTCGTGATGGAACAAACAGGAAGGAATCCTTGACATTTTCTCACATCGCAGGCGCCATTTCGCTCGACTTTGCAACCAACTATTTTACCTTTATCTTTGGGATAAGCTTCTTCGATTTACATATGTACTTGATTACGGACGATACGCCGAGCCGTCGGGTCTTGCCAATGACTTGTTACGAAACTCGTAATACTTAAATAAAGACAAGAAAAATACGATAGATCAATAACGCGATCCTAAGGAAAAAGAAATCCACCGAGAGCGAGCAAAGAAGAAGAATCCTCGAAGCGGAGAGAGAGGCCTTGACATTTGCCGAAGAAATTGGTTTAAAGCGTGAACACAAGAATCGGTGCAACTCCTTGGCCAGCATCCGACAACACTTTTTTGTGGGAAACAACGAAAGAGTTCGCTAACAGAAATCTCTCTCTCTCTCTCTCTCTCTCTCTAGGAAAAACTTACCTGCGATTGACTTTAATTAATTGTTGACACGTAACGAAGCGATTGACCCGCTTAAACGCGGACTACTCTCGCAGAGGTAACGACGAAAAAAGAGGAGGACGACGTCGACGACGACGAGTACTGAGATTCGCGTTGCTACGTCTAGAAGGTATGCGCGTGCGCCAATATTTCGTATTTTTTCTTTTGCGTATTCTTTTTGTTGCTAAATTTGCAACGAACTTCTGGAAGTGATGAACGATCCCCTTTGTGGCTAAGGATCGTACGGTGGGAGGGAGACCCTTTGATACTTATACGAACGAGCGTATAACGAACGTGTTGTGTACTTTACGACTTATTTTGCATTTTATCCCTATGAAAAATTCATTAGCTGCTTGAGAGAAGACCTAGAGCGCACACGGCAGCGCAACGCAACAAGATCCATCTATTCAAGATTATATTCTTTTTACAATTTCCTCTATTGGATAATATTTGGAATATTGTTTTTTTTTTCCAAACAACCTAAATTCCTCTTGCCCCAATATATCAAAAAAAACTTTTCTCTCGCGTTATTAATAACATCCCTAATGTATGGTATTATAGAGACGTGTTAAATTAATATACAATTCGTATCTACATTTGAGTGTAGGAGAGAGAGAGAGAGAGAAACGCACAAGTGCTTATATTCGTTAATCCTTGCATGCATTAGCACCACTCGTGCGGTCTCTCTTCTCTTCTCTGCTCTTCTCTTCTCTTCTTTTAAAACGTCGCTTGCTGTTTCACCGCGTAAATGATTTATCTTGTTTACTTAGTCGTTCCTCGGATCTACATACATTCCAAGGAATAACTTTAAATCATACTTCGCGCTGAGTGGATAAAATAAAAGCTGTCAGAGATATATTTTATATAATATTATATATACTAAAGTGGTGTCACATTAGGAGGGATAGGTAGGATATAGAAAATCCACATTAATATATAGACACTTTTTTCTTGGAGTCAATAAGAAAGAGAGGTGCAACTTTGCGCTCCTCTTTGCATCTGTTTGATTCTGTAACACACCTCCGGGAGGTCGGTACGTGCGGTTATGGTAACCGGCTCTACGAGTCGCGGCAAGGTCCTTAAAGGTCGATAATGGCCGGTGGGGTCCCAAAAGGGTCCAAAAGATCAAAAGGACCGATGATGTGTCCCCGTTTTGGACAGTGGCGCGCGCGGTCGATGGCCTCTCTCTCTCTCTCTCTCTCTCTCTCTTCCATATCCGCTCGAAATTATTACCATAAAATATGGTCCAGGTTGCTCTCGAAATTCTTGATGAAAACATTATCCAAGCTTTATAACTTTTTCCCTCTTCTTCGCTGTTGTACACATTATCGATTGTGTTTTCACCTTCAAGTATTGTGTGCGAGATAAGATCACCTGATCGCGTAGCGTAAAAATGGCCGATTAATATCGCATTAATATCGTATTAATATCGTCACATTTGCAAGGGAAAGCGATAAGAAATAGTTTGAAAATATAGCTATATACTAAGTATAATAGAATAATAATAATAATAATAATAATAATAATATAGCGCTGGAAGAACTAGCTTTTCTGGTATCTGAGAAGTAGTTGAAGTCTATTGTCCTTGTTTTCCCAATGTAGTCTTCGGCAACATGTTACTGGACTCTTCTCGTTCGGTTCTTCATCTTCATCATCATCATCATCTCGAGGAGCCCCATGCCCGTCGAAACTCGAACGTGGAAACATTATAAATGCGCCGTGACGCCCGTTTCGAGCCGTAGGAGAAGTTTGTTGGGCGTGACGAGGCCGCCACGGTTACTAAGAGTGAGAGAGAGACGACTCGATATGTTGTTTCCTTTCTAGGAAGGTCCGAAGATCGAGATGCGTCGAACAAGAAGAAGAAGAAGTCGAAGAAGAAGAAGAAGTCGAAGAAGAAGAGAAGAGAAGAGAAGAAGAAGAGGACGTTTTTGCCAAGCAGTGCTTTCTTGCGTCATACGTGCCGCAACCAGTGACGAAGGAAAATGCACCAGAGAACAGAACAAATGTCTTAAATGTACGAGAACCAACCAAGTCGACCATGTGGACGATTAATTGTGATGGATTTATTCATTCTAATTTATTTATTAGGCCTATCATCAATTTTATTCGACTACAATTCATACCTGCTGCTAAATTAATGAAGGAAACGTTCTTGACCAATTTCAAAAATTAATTTCTTTTTTTTTTTTAAACAAATGTTTCTCCAATTGAAATCAATTTTCTACTAAAGTTTTTCAGGACAACAGTAGATAAATGCGTGATTTTACAAATACTACGAACATATGCAGGAGTGTGTGTGTGTGTGTGTGTGTGAAATTGCATTATATCGACCCTCGTTCGTACCATTCGATGGCATCAAACAAAGAGAGAGAGAGATGGTGAGAGATGGCGAGAGAAGGCACCGGTTGCTCTCACATCGGTATCCTAGGAAAATTAAGCGTTCAAACACTCAAAGAGCTTCCCTCGGCGCGTCAAGTTGATCGTTCGAGCACGTTCGAGGATCCTCCATAACATCGGGGATATAATCTTGAACAAATTCGAAGCTTTGCTCTATCTTGCTCTCGCGCATTCATTTCTCGATTCGATTGGCAACCAACTAACTCCAAACTTTCAACCCTTACTCCTTTATTTATTTTCCTCTCCGTACATTTTTCATGTCGTTAATCGCTCGGTGCGTGGAATATCATTGCGAACAAAAGATTCGTAAAAAAGCTACAAACTAGTATCGAGACCTTGACCTTTGTACGTGCCGACGATGACGACGAGATGATAATAATAATTGGATTTCAAAGAGGTGTAGGTACTAGGGCATTTAAAGCACCAGTTACTTGGAAATTCGTACAAACTATGTGAAATGATTTCTTTGAATAATGGTCGAGTGACCATCTAGAAACTTTAGGTCCACCCTAGAGATGGAAAGTGAGAAGGAAAGGATTAACGGAAAGGTTCTAAGCTAGCCGACGGGACATAAATATTTCCATCTGTCGTTTGGTTCTACCTTGGACGTCTAACTGTTCGGCTCTTTCGAAATAATATTTAATTTCAAGTGTACGATCTTGCGTTAAAAGCAACATTTTAAACAGAATTGTCGATTATTGCAATGGTCAAAAGACAATTTTGTCAATTGACAACAAGATCAATTGCGGAATTTGCTTATTTCAAATAAACTGTTTGTGTAAAAATATAATATCGATAACTGTGTGTTTCTTACCGATTCGAAAACGTTCTCGGTAAGTTTTGGGACCGTGGCAAATCGTCGAATAGTCCCACCCCCTTTTTTTTCCTTCTTTCTTTCTTCAAACCTCGGACCCGCCTGTCCTATATTTCTTCACTACATCCGAGAATTCTTGACGTTTCTTCTCTTTAAGGGTAACTTCTATCTCTCTCTCTCTCTCTCTCTCTCTCAAACCACGTAAGCCTTTCTATTAATGATTTTTTTTACGGGCCCGGCCTCCCGTTTCTTTCGTTGCTGGCGATGCCTCGAGGCATTTCAAGGTAGAAAATCAACAAATAAAATAACTCCTAACCAAGAATTTCGTCTACGCGAGTTTAACACTGCTTGCCTCTAATTGCTCTGTTATTAATTCAATAATTCCTGTTATTAACTTGAACGTGCAAAGAGAGAGAGAGAGAGAGCTCTCTTATTTGTTTAACAAAATAAAAGAAACAATTATCGCTCAAGGGGTTGAATGTAAAGGGGTGAGAAAATAAAAAGAAAGGAAAGAAACAAGAAGATTTAACGACTATCATTCGGTGGGTAATCTTCTGGTTGCTTCTGGTTTTTTCCAACTCCTGTTTCGATTGTTTCTCATTTTTTTTAGCCGTTAATGATATTGGACAGCTTGATGAATAGTTTAGAAAAAAATGCTTGCGTTGCGTTATTTTGATTATATGGTAGGAGCTTTGGCTATTTCATTGATTGCGAGAGAAGTGTGTAGTAGAAGTGTGTTGTAGAAGTGGTGCCTCGAGAAACTTTGCCATGGAAGTGTGTCGATATTATATTCATTAGGTTTTAGATTAACGGTGATCTTCTGTTGCCTTCGAGCTATCACGCGATATTCCTTCCTTCGATTTTCTTCGCTTTTGATCTTTTTCTTCTTTTTCTTCTTTTTCTTCTTTTTCTTCTTTTTCTTTTACGGGAGTTCTGGGGGATAATTATTACTCTTGTCAAACGATACGTCCAAGAGCAAACACCGAACGTTTTTTTATTGCAACCATCGATATAATTATTACCGGCTATTCGGATCGATAGGATGCGTGCGATTATTTTATTGAGACGTTTGCGGCTTATATTTGATAGATGAATAGACAGACAGACAGACAGACACCTGGAGTAATCACAATGAAAGCTTTCATCATTTTTCCATTACTTTTTTTTATCCTTTCGAAGATACCTCCAAAACAGGTGTACATTTGAAGGATGAATATCTTTTTGTTTCTTTTTTTTTTTTTTTCAAATTACTTTTTACCATTCGTCTGATTGAGACCAGGTGTACCAATCATGAATACCAAATACGTATGAGTACGAATTAACAATCTTTCCAGGGATGACATATAACTTTTCAATTTTCCATCGTTGCAAAGATCGAGCAAATTTATCCGATCGAGACAGGTGTGATCGGTTATGACCAATGAATCATTTGAAGGATGAATAATTGTGTCTATTTCTATGTTCATTTCACGTGTGATAAAATACATTTTGTTATTATTTTTCTCGTAGACGATACGGAACGAAATGCGGCGGATGTCTTCAAGGTATCGGACCACAGGATCTAGTGAGGAAGGCAAGGGACAAGGTTTTCCACCTGAATTGCTTCACCTGCGTGGTCTGTCGAAAGAAGATGAGCACTGGAGAGGAACTTTACATTCTGGACGACAACAAATTCGTTTGCAAGCAAGACTACATGTCTGGCAAATCGATCCCAGACACTCATCACGTGCATGGTCATCACGGTTAGTTTTTTCATTCTTTCTTAGTATCACTTCTAATGAACATGCTATCAAACAATGGCGGACACTTAACCGATCTTTCAATTGTAAGTATTCCAAATGATTAGTAAAAGTTTGAGAAATCGAAGTCTCCGTGAAAATCTTTCCCTCGACCCACGGCGCCTATGTTGTACCCCTTTGTATTTCTCTTAAGAAGTAGAGAGAGAGAGAAAGAGAGAAAAAAGGACAAGTTTGCGGTTTCGGTGTCGGCATCGAAGCGACAAAAGGCTGCCCCTGCTTAACGACCTTTCGGTTTTCGTTTCACGGCTTATATGTACGAGAACGAGCAGCTCCTCGTGAAACCGAGACGGCCCTAACCCCCTCGCCCCCACCGTTAACTCTCTCTCTCTCTCTCTCTCTCTCCCTTTTACACGTACCGCATCGGGTCTCATACACGCATCGTGTTTTCACAGCTTGCCGCTGACACAGGGCTGAAACCCTGGCTTTCAACTACCCTTCCCCTCTCCCTTTCTTCTCATCTACATGTTCGAAAAGAGAGAGAGAGAGAGAGCGATCCTGACTCCGTAAAATCCCTAGTGTTGGGCGCGTTGAACTGTGACCCCTTTCTCCAAACCCCCTTGACCCCCTTTAAAAAAATAACTCTCTATCTGTCGACTTTTGCGCTTGGATTTTTCCGGACTTTTTTTCCGTTCCGTTCTGTTCTCTTCTGTTTTGTTCGAGAGAGAGAGAGAGAGAGAGAGAGACTTTTTTCACGTTAAGTCAAGTTTGGCGTGTTGCTTTTGGCAGATTTGTCAATTACATTTTCTTTGGCTCTGATTTCTCTTTATCGGTATCAAGTAACAATGGTTAAATTAATGAATAATATTAAATGTATGCTCGATTAAATGTCAGCCATGTTTGTAGATGAAAGAAAAAGAAAGGATAGATTGAATAGGATTGATAACAATAATGCGATTCGAATCGTTCACGACAGAATCGTCCAACCTGTCGGCAGGAGGAGACTCTCTGATGGGTTCCGGATCGGAAGACGAGGACGAGGACGGTAGTGCGCACCATCATCATCATGGGGGTGTCGGTGGTGGTCATCTTGGTTCGCACAATATGGGTCCTGGTGGACCAGGTGACCAAAATGTTGGACATACCGGGGATCTACAGCTTGGGGCTGATCCTTGCAAGCAAGAGGACTCTGAGGATCAAGGTGAGTTTTAGCAAAAAAATGAACTATAACACTTCTTGGCTTATTTCCGATACCTGCAACTCATTCTCTAATTTCTATTCCCGATCGAATAACATCTCAATCGAAAAGGGAGAACAAAAATAGCGTAGAAAATATTCTATAGCATTGTCACCCCAATTCCGAAGGACGTTCAAGGGTGGTCGATGCTTACATCTTTCACGAGCTTACAAAAGCTCACGCGCAGGTCTTCCAACCATTATTCGCTCGCGTTGCTTTCATCGTCAACGTGACAATGAGAAAACGAGCAACATGCACGCACGCACGCACGCACGCACGCACGCACGCACGCACGCACGCACGCAGACATAAAACTCTACAAGTATGAAAGAAAAAGAAGAAGTAGAGGGTGCTTTTAAGGGGTAACCCATACTCGATCGTAGCGACACTGTCCAAACATTTTCTTTGTCCCGTGGTTAAGACCTTTACCATGGTATATAAACGAGTGTGTTAGAGTGAGAGAGAGATTCTTCTGTATATACTAACATAGTAACAGCTTATAGAGTGGGTATGGCTTTCAGTTTCATAGCATTCACCATAATCCAATGGAGTTTTCGAAAGGGATTGTCCTTAGAAGCCCCATACCCATGTATACATTTTTGACGATACTCTTTCCTTTCAAAATAAAAGGTGATCCAATGGTGATCTCATAGTAGTGCTTCCGTTTAAAAGGTTCCCTAGATGGTGACCCAGAAACAAGAGACAGTCAAACGGAAAACAAGAGTCCCGATGGTGGTGCTGGTGGTGGAAGCGGGGATGGTGGTGCGGGATCCAAAAGACGAGGTCCCAGAACTACCATCAAAGCTAAACAATTGGAAATATTGAAGAACGCTTTCTCTTCTACACCTAAACCTACCAGGCATATCAGAGAACAATTGGCTAAGGAAACTGGATTACCTATGAGAGTCATACAGGTTCTTATTACTTTTTGTTGTTGTTGTCGGGTTGTTCCAGTRTTCTGAAATATCTTTCTCTATAGAAAGAGATTATTTTTCGATATGTTCAGGTCTGGTTTCAAAACAAAAGGAGCAAAGAAAGAAGGTTGAAGCAATTAACGTCGATAGGTAGAAGTCCATATTATGCTGGCTCGAGAAAGATCCGAGGTTTCCCAATGAATTTAAATCCAGCTCTCGGAGGAGAAGACGGTCCACCGCCTAGTTTTGCGTATTTCGGTGATAAGTTTGAATTTGGTTATGGTAGTCCTGTTACGTTTCATCCAGAATTTTTTGGTGCTCATCCTCCACCTCATCCACATGGACCACCTTTCGCTGGACCAGGTAATCCTGGTAAGTCGAACAAACTATTTTTCAATGATTTCTCAATGACTAAATTCAAAGTTCAATCGTTCAATTGTTCACATTTCTTTTTGCCAACGGCGAAAACTACGATAATTTTATTCATTAGGATTAGTATGATAATAAAAAGAAAAAGAAAAATAAAAAGAAAAAGAAAAAGAAAAAGTTGAAAGAAGCAGCCGGTTTCGGAGATGGCCGGGCGGATACGATCTTCTCTGAGCAGTACGTAATCTGTTCTTGACAGGTCTAGACCCAGCCAGTTTAGCGGGTATGGCAGCAGCAGTGGCGGTGACAGGGGAGTACCCACCTCCGGGTGCTGGAGGTGGTCCTCCGGAATTTCTCACAGGGCCCCCTGGGCAGGGGCCTCCTGCACCCACTGGTGGCAGTCCCGGAGAGTTCCTAGCACCTTCAGGTCAGATTTTCATTCTTAACATCTACGCGATCTAATCCTTTCTTCTATTGAATTCCTTTTTTTGATTTGCCTTGGAAACTTGCTCTTTCCTTCTTTATATTAATTCGTAATGACGATGTTCGCAGGTGGAGCGCAGGGTAATCCTAGTGGAGGAGGAAACGGTGGAGGACCAGGCGGTGGTGGTGGTGGGGGTGGGTTCCTCGAGCCTCACCAGATGCAGAGCGAAGGTCTAGCCTGGTAGTACGAGTTTTAATTACAACAAACACTTCCGCACACACACATACACACACACACATACATGAAACAAAAAACGCGTCATTCTCGTTTCCCTCCAAACTAAGAAATAATTAACAAATAATTAGCGATTGAGAACAGGTAAGAAAAAATTCAACATTTTTTTCAAAGTTTCATAAACGATTGGTTGAAACGTCATATTTCAAGGCGCGAATTGGTGCATTCAAAAATCTTACAACAAACTTAAGGATAAACTCGACGACTTTCCGCGTGTACTACTCGTTTTCTGTATAAAAAGAATATTATTCATAACGAAGATCATTATATTATTATTATTATTATTATTATTATTATTATTATTATTATTATTATTATAAACAAAAGCGACGACTTATTTAAACGAAAAATGTTTCTTCTTTCGCTTCCAACTTTTTTTATTAATGAATTATCTAGTATTATTATTATAGCAGTCGACGCAATGACGTCGATGTTACTATTTTATTATTATTCTATTATATTATTATTAATTTTTATTAAAATTTTTAATATTAATTTTATATGAATTATTTCCCATTAATTATTAATACTATTATATTATTATTATTATTATTATTATTGTGTATAAAAAATTGAAGATCCTCTATCGTGTAATATTGTAACATCTTTGTTGATTAATTTCGAAGGTTACTTTACGAGACACCTTGTAGATATCCGCTGTTGTATACACTCGAGACGTATACGTTTCGCGGGACACACGTTCGCTATCTTACAAAAGTACACGTACATGAATACTACACACGAATGCATACATCTAAAAAAAAAAAAGAAATACACACACACACGTTGTACTAATTAATTATTACAATTATAAATATAAATAGGAACGTGTAATCTGTAATTGTTAAGGCGGCGTTCGATGTAAATAACATTGTCTTTCGCATGCGAGCGGATTATAAAAAAAAAAAGAAATAAATTCGAATGTGAAGGATAGAAATAAAAAAAAAAAAATAAAAAAAAGAGAAAGTCAAGATATGAAAATAATAATAATAATAAAATTAGTTGCGAGAGAGAGAGAGAGGGAGAGAGAGAGAGAGACGATGATGGTTTCTTTATTAAGAAATATTAGAGAGTATATGTATTGTAAAGGCAACGTTTTGAAGAGAGGAGAGAGAGAGAGAGAGATGCGACGTATATATAAAAAGAAAAAAAAATAAACAAAAAAAAAAAATATGGAAAAAAAGCAAACACGAAGAACAGACCGCCGCGCGCAATGCGTAATGATTATAAATATTATTATAATAAACCACCTCGTATTTCCGTATATGCGCTTTGTGCAATCTAATTATCCTTCGTTCAAATGTCTCCTACGACACATTATTTCATTTAGATTATTTTGTGTGCAGACCAAAGAGAGGATTTTTTTTTCATTCGAAACAGGTAAGAAATCTGTCACAGTTAACTTTTTGCCGTATACAATGCACAATGCATGTAATTAATTCTTAACTTTGAAATCGTTCATCAAAGATAAATTTCAAAGTTATTTTATATATATATAATTAAAATGTGTTTTTGGTTTTTTTTTTCTATATATTTTTGAGTTGATCAACATTTAAGAAAATCCCTCGACCCAAATGTTTCATTGCGTGGGCCAAATAAAAAAAAAAAAAAAAATCTGGAAACGTTTAAAGCTTAAGGGGTAGAAAACACCTGAGACCGTCGTCTTTCTCAATCGAATTTCTTTCTCCCCCTAAATCGTTGTCATGGTTGACGCAGATGCGTTGTTCGGAGAAATAAAGCCAACAGTGTTAGTGCGTCGGTGTTGTAACATCGTTAGAGTTAGTAGCCGCAGCGTCGACTTTGACAACAAGCAAAAGGGCTGGTGGTGGTGGTGGTGGATGGTGAATTCGTTTTCCTGGACATCTGGTCAATTCGATTTTGATGTGTTTCTGCCCAGAGGGTTTTCTTCGAGCGTTAGGATCATCGAGGTTCGCAGAACTATCTTCGAAACAAGAGTCCCATTGGGGATAAAAACGATGCCATGGTGTAGTTTCATCCCCTACGCGTTAGGGATCTACTACATGGTGTGTATACATGCAAACCCTTGCATGTAACTTAGTACGGTAAGACAATGTCTCATGGTAATTAAGTTGTCATCTTGTGTGTTGTTTTTATTTCTTAAGCGATAGACGAAAAACAAAAAAGGAAATACGAACAACGAATAGGTTGTTGCAACACGAAGACGCCGCGCCGAGAGAAATGTTCAGTGTTCCATGTAATGCGTGTCCTGTCGGGAGATTCGACAGATGCGTAGCCGCCTTGGAACCCTCGGGAACTACTACCCTGCGGGATCCCGTGGGAGTTTGCTCCTAGGAACAAACCGTCCCAGGGGGTACTTCTAACGCTATTCCATCCCTACGTCGTATCGTTCTCGTTTCTTCCCCCTAGCCCTCCTACCTAGCCCTCCTACCTAGCCCTCCTACCTAGGAGGTGGAAAAGTTAGCGAATTCTAGGCCGATGCAAGGTTGTTCTGTTTCTCAATATAGATCCAAAACATTTCCATTTGCTTATACAAATTTGCGTTGGAGAGCAAAAGAGTTCTCTGGGGAGGAGGTGAGAAGGGGAGAAGGAAGCGACACGCGTTACGGTCGAACGCGTTTCAGAGACTCACGTGTCCACGCACGTGTCGCAAAACGAGCTCCCGTCGTGTAAAACCCCTCGTGTTTCGTCCTATCATTATGCAAGGAGGCCATACAAATCACGCCTTGCTTACCGCGCACGTTCAGGACCTTCTTCTCCCTTTGCGAATGAATCTGATGCTGAGCAAAGCTTCCAATTAACTCTCCTCTTACTTGCTCCTTGCAATTTTACTTTTTTTTTTCCTTTTTTTCCCCCTTTTTTCCCCTTTTTTTCCTTTTTCCTCGATCCACGGAGAATCGTTGAAGCTCGAGTCGATCTTTTCTAAGAAACGAGTGTCAAGAGACACACAATGGAACGACTCGTGTCTTTTTTTTCCCTTTTGCATCTCTCGACGACAGAAGAACTATTTCGAACGACCTCCTGATGTTATGCCTGGCTTAGGCTAATCCAAAATCCGGATTACCCGTATCGTTCAGCTGGTCCTGTCTTACAAACACATGCTTATTTGGATACATCGCACTCTGACTGCTGCTCTGATGCTTCTTCGCTTTCGTCGATGCAGAATTAATCTCCAATAGAATGTATATATGTTTGTATACGCGTACAGTCCACGAGGAGTTCGTTTTTTAACCGTTAATATCTCGCCAATCCATCCAAAATTCAACAAAAGTGCATATATTTCATTGATTAATTAACCTAGTGACATAACTTTATCTATGCAGAAAATGTGCGGGCATGAAACGGAAGTTCTTACGACGTTCTTATTATTAAGCACGACTACAATGTATGTAAATGCATGACGTAGCAGACACACACACACACACACACACACACAGACACACGTATATATAAGTTGTAAAGTATGCGAATTGTGCAAAGGCATCGTTGTCGTGGAAAAATTTCAAATTTCAATTCCAACGGTAATGGAAGTCACGCGGTCTCGTGGGATAGCGAAAAACGAGCACCAACTGCAACTCTGTTACTCGTTCTTGCTATTGTTGTCGTTATTATTGTTATTATCGTTATCGTTTGGTCGTTCGTCGATTTCGTGAAACACGGTGTGGTCTCATGTGGGAGGCAACGATACTTTCCAAATTGTATTTACATTATATACTCGTTATATACCACGTTAATGTATAATGAATCTCATTAAGATTGATACATTTTGCTACATTTTGCTGCATTTTGCTACATTTTTAATCCGTTATTAATTGCGTTATAATTATCGTTTCTTCTGAATTTCGTAGAAACACCCTGTACATATATATATGTATATATAGGCGGGAAAGAATAAGGAAGCGCCTTTTGTCAAAAGAGAGTACCTTCTACGCACGTACGAGTGATTTATACGACGCGTCGTATTTCCTCGAGAAAATTACTCTCCTACTGTGAAGCCCAAAGCTACGATAGGCCGTAAAATCTAACGATAATTTTATTATTATATACGTTAGAACCTGAACACAGAGAAAAGTGTTACATACCATTCATAAACGCGCGCATAAATATATACTAGGTATATAATACGATATTTCTCGCAATTAATCCGATAGATAAAAAAAAGAAAAGAAAAAGAAAAGTATACAACTCGATTGACCACAATCATCTCGGGTCCTTAAATCGGCACGATTTAACTATAAAACCGAATCTAGCACCCCCTTTTAAGCTGGTACGCTTATCGTTTAGAAACTACCCTTAGTCCCATTCGGGAGATAAGTATTTGCTATTTAAAATACCAGCTAGAGAGAGAGAAAGAGTAGCGACACGGGACCCTAAGATAAACTGTTCGTTGCATCGTCGAGGTTACCGACAACGAACGAATTCGAACGAGGGGGTTGATTATAAACCGAAGGTATGAGGGTGAGGGAGGTAACGTGCAGCAACAGCAGCCACGGTGGTCCACCGTGAGGGTGGTTTATGGGGGGCTGTACCGAGCATTGTTGTATAAATAGGTTTGGCGAGTTAGGGGTTGCTACCCCCGAGGGAACTGCACATGTCCGCATCGATTATACCACCCCCGAGTCTCTCTTTCTCTCTCTCTCTCTCTCTCTCTCTCTCTCTTTACAGGCCTCTTCTCGATTCTCTGCCACAAGCAGAGGGGTGGCATCTCCCCTACACCCTGTCCTACACCCTGTCCTACACCCTGTCCTACACTTCAATCCCTTCCTCTTGGTCCTTCGAACCGCGTGTTCCCGAACAAGGCTCTTTCTCTCCCGTTAGTGCCCACGGGGTACACCACTCGTTCGGTTATTTTCAAGCCATTTGCTTTGTAAACGCACGCAATCTCCTACTACCAGAGACCTTTAGCCCTTCTTCCAGATACTTCAACTATGTCGTTTTAGAAAAGCTACCTTTCACAGCTAGTACAAAGAAAATTCCACAGAGGAGCGTCTTAAGAAAATGAAAAGAAGGGTCGGTCAAGCAATAGTATCGAGTTTTAATGCCGTAGGGGGTGGGCGGGTCTTCTTGGGAGACCTACGGCACACCTCAATCGCTACAAGTGTCGGCCATGACGAAAGCCCACTTGACTCTTTGCCTTCTACCTTTCTCTCTCTCTTTCTATATCATCCGGTAGAATTTCACACTATACGAGACGCAATCGGCACCCTTCCAACCAGAACCAAGTGAGGGAGAGAGAAAGAGAGAGACGGAGGATGAGTCTCCATCACCTGGCGCATGACAGAGTACACTCGACGGAGATCAACCCCTATGTACAATACCACCCCAATACCAATGTTACGCTACGTTGAATCTCGTGTTTTTATTAACAACAGGTATACACATAGACTGACGATACAAACTTCAAACTCCGATATCCTTCCAAGATATTTGTGTTTCCTTTAATTTGGTAATTTTTTACAAGACTAGGATTGTTTGTAATATTTTTCTCGATGTCAGATGTTAGTATAGTTACTATTGCAATAATTTAGGGGAAGGAATCTAAGAGAAACATGGAACGATCGAGCGACGGTAACATAAGGAAGATACCAGGCTCATAGAGGCACTTATGTTACTAACACTGGGGGGTGAGGGGTGGAATGGAAAAGCATCAGCGGAGATATTCCAAGATACGCCCTCCATCTGTCCACCCTCAGTGGGGGTGCCAATGTCGTAACGCCTCCCTATTCCGAACAACCCTCTTTTACGCATCCCTCTCTCTCTCTCTCTCTCTCCCTCTGTTGTTCACATGAACATAAATGTATTCGAGAAAAAAGGGGTGAAAGATTTCTTTATGGTGGTAACTTGTTTCTTTCACAAATCTAACTCGATTAACACGCATTGCATGAACGCAAAAAGAAGGGAATAAGGAGTCAAGGGATGAACAGGTGTCCCTACTAAAAGTGGGTGTTCCGCGACCTGGCCATCATGGTTGACTAAGGGTTGTTCAATATCATCTAGCCACTTTATGGACACGTTATGCTGAATTTGTGTGCGAGGGGTTATATACTAGTATAATATTATATATATATATACACGACACTTGCCACCGTAATCATCTTTCTTCGTACTAATTATCAAATCGTTAGGGTTACCTAATCGTTTGGGAAAAATTGCCAAACAAATATTTTATCAATTATGTATTTGATATTATCATCGATTCATGCAAGGATCGATTGCAATTACGATAGATAGCGATTTCGAGACTTCCTTTCTGACCAAGGTATTACACGTATTACATCGAATTGGTGTTGTTCAAACGATCAACATAGCTTAATAATTTAATCATTTGGTAGAAGAGAGAAATTTGCTGATGATTTTGGGTCCTGAGTCAAAAGCTCGGTAAGTACGATGAAGAGTTGGTTGCAGCAAAAGGTGGAGTACAGGAAGGTGGTGGTGGTGGTGGTATAGGTAGATGGCGGGGAGCTGGGAAATGGGGGTCCCAGATGACCCGATGGCCTGGCACGTATGAGGCCCCAGACTGCTGGGCCCGACTCCCGGACTCGGTGCTTCTAACAGAAGGTAACTCTGAAGTTCTTGAGAGCTTCCTCTCTCTTTCTGTCCCTCTCCCTCTCCTCTACCCGTAAAACTCTGTCTTTTTCTCTTTTCTCGAAGCCAGTTGCCTTCTCGTAGCCTATACTTATCCTCCTACTAATACCACCACCACTACTAGCAGCACCCCCTCCTCTTCTTACCTTCGGTTACCTTATACTTATTGCCTCTGCTCTCGGGGCCTGCCCCTACAGGGTGTGTTATTATTATCTGACATTATCTATAATTCTGAAGCGGGCAGGAAGCCCACTTAGGGATTGTGATAGCCCCCGTGATTAAAGCACCCTACTCCTACCCCTCGTCTCCTCCACCCACTTACATATATATATATATATATATATATATATATATATATATATATATATATATATATATATATATATATATATATATATATATATATAAAAGTATACACCTACACCGTGTACAAGGATCAAGACTTACAGGATCTTTCAAAACGATGACTTAGATAAATTTGATTTTTTAGACGGAAGTATCGGAATCTTTTCAAAATCTTGATTGTAATATGAAATATAGGATAGTGTTCGAAAAAGTACTATTGATCAGAAGTTACGATATTACTCAGAGAGTTATGGTCACTGAACCGGTTTCTTCTTAGGAAACCTTTCGTCGGAGATATCAGAGACGTCTCTTAGACGATAAAAGTGTATCACGTGGGTGTCCACGATCGAATCTATATCTGATCGTAGCTGAAGGGACCTGTATAGAAAACTTATACCTCTAATCGTACACCACCCTCGAAGAACGGGGCCTCAACGGTAGGCATTCGGAGCGTAGTCTCTCCAAGATGCTACTTTAGTATAGATATATATATATAATCGCTTGTGCGGATTATAAACTGAAAAAGCCGGAAATCATTTAGGATCGATTCTTCTTATTCTCTACTGGACTTGCATATATATTTTTGTGTTAAACACAATTGGATGTTGTGAAGAATTTAGATTCAATGCACTGACGAACAGCAGCCGATAAACTTTTCTAATTCGTCCTTGATCCATCTTTCAGGCGCTAATTTAATGTACCCCATTTTTTGGATCTATAAAGAACGATCAAGAGAGGTATAGGTGAAGTAAAAAAAACCAAAAATGATAAAGGAGAATTTCAATGAATACCCTGAAGGCATCTGGAAGGGCCAAGCGCGCAACAGTAGGCATTCAAGAAACGACCCTGGAAAGTAATCATCGACCGATTATAAACCGAAAAATGCCGGAAACCACTTATATGTCGCGCCGTGAACATTTAGGTATCCTTGAGGAACCGCACCTTTGTCGGTTCCTTCTCTTTTTCAAACTTCCTCGGGTGGACAAAAATTCAAGTTCTAATGTCAAAGAAAGAACTTGTCCATATGTATATGTATGTGTCGATACGTATCTTCTTCGTTCGTTGGACCCCTGTGGTCCAAACGGAAGGTGGTAAAATGGGCTGAGTCTTCCTCGTTTGACTCCCTCCTCTCGGCAACGGGGGACCGATTATGGTGATGCTTTTGGACACTCTGCTACCGTGCACGTGCCTATCAGAAGAAAATCTCAGACGTCATCTATCGTCTTCAACGATATCCGGATATGTTTCGAATCGAGCTTCTTGGAACCTGTTGAAATTCTCTCCATATGAAATATAAACATATATTTCGAGTTATCGTTTATTATTTCATTGATTCAACATTAAAACCATGCACCCATTAGTGTTGCTCATTAATACAAAAGTAGTTTCTTTTTCTTGTAAGAAACGATTTTGCATCCTTTTCTCTCTCTCTCTCTCTCTCTCTCGCTCTCTTTCTCGCTCTCATCTTCTCACTCGAAGCTCAAAGTTTGGAAATTCGTAGGGGCGATCAGTCACCAGTCGGTGAGATAAATCTGACTCATAAGTTACCAGGGAGCTCCCGTAGGCTAGGGGTTGTCCTATCTACGGGGGATGCTGTAGAAGAGAACGAGAGGAAGAGAGATATCCTCGGTGTAGCCCATATCAAGATCTCTTTGCATCTCTGCGGAGGGAGAACGGTGGGAGAGCGGTGAGAGAGCGGAGGTAAGGGGGGGAGGCACTGGGCCACGGGGGTGCTTATCTCTACGTTATTCCCGAAGGGCGAGCCCCGTCAGCCTGGGAGCTGCCAGATAACGTCCCTCCCCTTGTCCCCTTGACTCTACGATACCCTTTGCCTATACTGGGTGTCGAAGTCGTCGAACCTATCAAATTTTATGCCTCCACCTCTCTTTGACAAAAAATACAATTATTGTAATAGCACGTTTCGAACGCGACGAAACGTTTCTAACTCTGTAACTCTGTTTGTGATACATAGTGCAATATAAATTTCTATTATTTTATTATGGTACAATTTTGACATAGATAAAATGTCATGTTTGTATATAATATTAGTTGAATTTTCTTTTAATTATAAAATACAAAATAACATGGAACATTTGCAGTAAGAAGGTAGGTAGCTTAAGAAACACCCAGTATAAACGATCGACGTCCCATTTCTGTAGAAGAACGTCCTGGTAGGTCCAAGATAAGCCACCCTCTTTCTCTATTTCTCTCTTTTTCTCGCGTTTCTCGGATCCCGCGAAGGGTGATCGGCCGCTCGTGAAATAAGCTTCGCAGGGTTTTGGTGGTTGCGCTTTGGGGAGGCTTAGAAGGGCGTTTGTGCACGCTCTCGCCCGAAACGACTGACTACCGACTCTCCTCTAGCTATGTATATACTTCCGAATCATCCCTCGAAGGGCCTCCCAGCTGCCGATGACGTTTCCACGTGGGTACCCGCGAGGCTCGTGTGTTTTCGACGTTACCCTGATGATTTTACTCGACTCGTGCCACCCCTTCCCTTTCCATCCCTTCCCTCTCTCTCTCTCTCTCTCTCTCTCTCTCTCTTTGCTGTTGTTTTCGCTTGTTTTTTAATCGATTTTATTTGCAATGCCATTTCTTTCCTCGTAATAATTTTATTTAAATGCTTGACAATTAAAAATGCTAACATAAGAAAATCCTCTAAATCAGTATAACAAAAACGATCTCCCCTGTTGAAAAAAAATCAAAGATCCATGGTACGCGAATAAACGATCAAAGCTTAGAAAGTCGGATTTAGAGAAGGGTCGGAATATTTTATCCCAGAGAAAGAGAAACAGGGAAAGAGGGAGAGAGTTTTACTCGGGTCAGGTAGAAAAATAGATCGCGTCGGATGGTCTCGGTGGTTTGGGCTATTGTTTCGCGTGACACCCGGTGCGTATCGGTGCTGGTGGTTGCTTGGTTGGTTTGCTTGGTTGGTTTGTTGGTTGGTTTGTTGGTTGGTTGGTTGGTTGGTTGGTTGGTTGGTTGGTTGGTTGGTCAGAGCAGCAAACGAGCGTAAAACTCGAGCAGAACAATGGCACGTGGTGTGTGCGTGCCACATTTTGGGTACTATCATACGTTTATTCCTGTCTAACCGAAAGAGTGTACGCTCTTACATACATCGATGGCAATAGTAACGGTACTTTATCTTGACACGAAAGTGCATTTGTGAGGGTGCACGCAAGAATTACCCTAATCGTCCAAAGACGAGTAGCAGACAGTGTTCTAACGTTGAAACAAGCCTTTCTTTGTTTTCAACATCCGAAGTTAAGAAAAATCGTTGGAAGGATATCTGATGAAATTCTAGGTCGTTTTTTGGTCTTGCTAGGGTCGAGCGTTATCTCCCCTTCGAATGAAATTATTCGCGAGCCATTGACTCTTCGTCTCACTTCAAATCGGAGGGGTTGAACGAGATCGCTAAAGTTACGTATAAATCTTACAGATATACCTATACGTATGTTTGTTTACTCTGAAACAATATTTTATCATTTGTAAATGTAATAATTGTTGAATAATTAAATAGAGAATCTATTGATCGAGACATAAGACAAGTTGGCAGGATGTATTTTAAAGAACAGCTGGGTCCGAGAATAAGATTTGGTCGAAAGATTGAAAGCAAACGAAGCACCGAAGAAAGTTAACTTTTTTATCGAAGAGTTTCCGCGCGCGTATCAGGATAAATATCATGAAGAATATTGGAGCCGAGGAGTCACGGTTGGTTCCGGTAATCGAAAGGTCAAAATGGTGCGGGTATTCAAGAGCGAGAACAAAATTTTTAAAAAGGGAGGTTCAAAGGTAGAGGATCATAATGATGTTCGATCAGGAAAAACATATGGTGGATTAATCGAGGCGTGTGCCCTGTTTCTCTAAGAAATAAGGTACCGTCGGGTACCAGATGACAGAGCCATGATCTAGTAAGTCCCACAAGTCAAAAAAAAGTCTCGGAAAGTTTCTAAAAGAGAAGCATAGTCATATGATCGGACAAGCCATTGAAAAATGGATCTTTCTACGACGAGTTCCACCCCTAAGGTAGTTCCTTGTGAGAACAAAAATCCTACAGAGAGAGAGAGAGAGAGAGAGAGAGAGATGCATACGATGACTAGCCATCAGCATTTTCGAGGTCGAGCGGCAAAACTTCAAGGACCTTCACGAAGGCCAGAAACACTCGCTTGGCCCCCTAATTATCACTACGGGGGTTCCCCTTTCGGGCACGGGACCTCTTCTGGTACAAAACTGCACAGCAGGGGTCTACTGTGAATCCCCTTTAACCCCACTGCGCACTTATTTCCTTCTCTTTCTCTCTTTCTTACTCTTCATTATGTGTCCTGCAGAGTTTACTAATATTTTTGTTTCTTCAAAAAGATGGCAAGTGGATTCATTGAGTAGTACTCGTTGACATTTCTCGTAACATTAGATCTACAAAAGTAGAAAGTAAAAGTATCTTATATAGAAAAAAAGGTAATCACGAAAAACATAACTCATCGATCGTCCTTAGGTAAGGGTATGCCAGGAACCGTACGCGACGGAGAATAGGGAAGTTTGAAAAGGGCCAGAAGTAGGAATGCGAACGTTGTCTCGTGCACGCATTCGGCAACACGCATTTGGCAACACGCATTTGCTGCCACCACGAATCCACCCCCGAGTCGACACTTGGCTGGCTCGCAGCAGTTACGGGACGCACTACTATGAGGGTTGCTCACCGTTTGATCGTTGATCGTTGATCGTTGTGATGTTTTGCTCCCTGAGTAAAAGAGAAGAACAAGAAGAAGGAAGAAAGGAAGAAAGAAAGAAAGAGAGAGAGAGAGAGAGAGAGAGAGAGAGAGAGATAGAAGCAGAGAGGAAGCACACTTCGTATTTCCCACGTGCTGCTCGCTGCAAACAACGTGCATCGCGTGTTCACCTATACGTGCAGCCGTCATTCTAGAAAAGGGAACAGGATTAGTCAGGGGTTGGTTACAATAGCGAAAGAGAGAGGGAGACAGAGATGGGGGTGGTGGTGGATCCGTGGATGATTGTTGGGCTGGCCGCGTGACGGTAACTACTGGGGCTTGCCATGACGGACAGGCCGACGGCTCTACGCTTCTACGCTATAGTCACGAGCATGTCTCTTTCAACTAAATTTATGCTTTTCTTTGATAATATCGTTGAAAAAAAAAAAAAAAAGATGAAATTTGTAAGGTTATTGCAGTTGGAGAGATTTGATTTATCAATTGAAAGCATTCCTGATCAATTTTTGATCGTGATCTATGTTTCGGAGAAAAAAATCCTTGAATATACTTTGGAGAAAGATTAATACGATTATTAATCATCCTCGTGAAAGAGTCAAGAGTATATCACATTTGTCGAGCTTACGATATTTACATTAGGTCGATCCTCCTTTTTTCTTGATCAATCATTTTTAAGGCAGTACATCGATTATGTAGCAAATCCAAAGTCCTACTCTCGGCAAGTGCTTGTGTATTTGCATTGCGTGTATTCGAATCGATCTATTCGAAGAATCATAGTCAAAGTTAATAAGATAAGGATAAAAGTAGAAGCGTTCTCTCTTTCTCTTGGGAATTCTTCGATGGAATCTTAATGGGAGAAAAGGTACGGTGGCCGACGTGCAAGAACGCTCGTCCTTAACCACCTTTAACAAATTGCATCGACCAATCGTCGACGTACTACGATATCCACTGAACGTGCTACTACGAGCTACTCGTCCACACTCCTGTACAACGTTTTTGTGCCGCGCATGCGGAATGTTCCGACGGATATGCGAACATACGCGCGATTTTACTTTGTCCTATCTTCTAAGGCAGGCAACAAACAACATACGAGATTGTTCGTTCGGTTTTTAGGTAAGTAGAGCAAGACAACAAATTCGTAATTTAAGAAGGCCCAATTCCATCGCAGCTATACTTTCTATTCGAAGCTATCGTTGTAACAATAAGAAGTCTTAGGTTGTCCAGGGGCGACGGAGGCTGTGTTTGGTGCTCCCTCGTATTCCAAGCGAAAAGAGAGAAATAGCTGTTCGCTGGAGAGGGTGAGGTTGGCGGGGAGGAGAAGAGAGGGCGTTGCGCAGAGTCAGAAGAAGAGAAGCGGTCGAGTCGGGTGGGGTGCTGTGGGGTGGCAAGAGAGAGAGAGAGAGAGAGAGAGAGAGAGAGAAAGAGAGAGAGCTTGGACCGTGGGGCTTTAATGAACCAATTTAAATGCATGCGATGATCAGTTGGCCTCTGAGCCCTCTTCTTCTTCTTCTTCTGCGGGCTCTTTCGACGACGACGACGACGACGACGACGATGAGGAGGACGACGTCGACGACGACGACCAGCTACCTTTACACACACGATAGGCCACAATCGTCTTTCCTTCTAGGATAACAAGCAACCCCCATTTGGCTAACTCGCGGCATTAATCTTCATTTTTTGAATAAAGTCGAAATTGCAACAGATGGCAAAAACAAAAAGAAACTAAACTAGACTAAATAACTTTGGAATTGTATTAATTATTATTGTTTGGTATTAGGCGTTAACGCACGATGAATTCCATGGACGACCCACGGTGAATCCACCTGTTACTACTTGATCGTGGTATCCCTGGTTAGAAAAAATAATACAAAAGGATTGGTGGTGGCACCCTGCCACGTGTCCGACACCCACGCGAACTACTACCAGTGCCGATATTTCTAGCCGTCCTTCTTCGTCATTGTCAAAATCTCGACTATCGTCGAGGTTTATCGACGATCAACGTCAACGATCATCATACCTGCAATGATTATTACCATACGCTTCTTCGTTAAAGCGTGCCATGCTCTTGGCTCTTTACATTTTCATTTAATTACAAATTAATATGATTACATTTAGTAGAAAGTTAAAGTCTTTAAAGCTGCCTATGGCTACAACTTTCTTCCTAGTCGAACTATAATTCGCAATCCAGTTGTTCCCTTTTTTCTTCATTTCCAGATGAAAAACTACTCATCGTCGCGGTTCAAGAACCCGCAACTCATTGCCATCGAAATGAAAATTCGTAAAAAAATAATAACAAGTAGAAAAAAAGTAGAAAAAAAGTAGAAAAAAAGTAGAAAAAAAGGTAGAAATAACATAAACCGAAAACGCAAAAAAAGAAAATGAAAGATCTTTGGAAAAACGAAAGCAACGAGAGTTTCTCTTGCGGTTAATTTCGTTCCATTGCAGAAAACCCTCGGCAACGCACACAAATACGCAAATACACGTTTCCACGTACACTCGTCATCGTCAGGGCCTGTCAAATCGACGTGTTTTGTCGATAATCAACGTCTATCGAATGCGTAATCGAGTGCAAGCGGTGCAACTCTCTCTCTCTTCTCTCTCTTTCTCTCCCTTTCTCTCCCTTTTTCCATCCCGTTCGTTCACTCTTTGCAAGCTGCCCAGAGCTTGGTGGTTG
This sequence comes from Polistes dominula, assembly GCF_001465965.1. Next base: position 551,356 of record NW_015149047.1, on the reverse strand, counting down.
AGTACTCTCTCTCTCTTCCTCTCGTGGCGGTTTTCATTCGGAGATGGGTGGAAAACGGTTCCATGAAAATTCGCCCTGTCGACTGGTCCGTGTCGTGTCCCGTTTCCGTGCTCTCTCGCGACGCTATCGTTCTACTCTCGGCGTTGATTACTTCGTTCCTTTTTCCTTCCTTTTTCGAACCCAGAGTTCTACGAGAAAAGCGTATTTTCGTGAGAGGGTACTTTTCTCGTAAAAATAAAAACGAAGGAAATAGAAGAAGAACATAGGAAAAGGAAAAGGAAAAGGAAAAGGAAAAGAGACGGATTAATAAATAAAGATACTCTTTGAACATTTGTTTTAGGGTGTGCTGAAGATTCTCCAATTTGTTGTTGTCGTTTTACCATCTCTCGGTGAATTTATTCGAAGATTAGCCCCGTAGAATAATTAGCGGCATGACTAGAAGATACTTTGTGTTCGTTCCTCATGGAAGATCGTTTCGATTGTTCGTTTTTATCGATCGTGATCCAGCAAAGGAAGGCAACGGTAGGTGAACAACGGTAGGTGAACAACGGTAGGTGAACACAGTGGCCAGGTAGGAAGCAACAACAGCAGCAGCAGCACCAGCCTCGGTGTGGTAACAGAGAAAGAACGCTCCGAGCGTTCCACCTCCAAATTGGATTCTATTTACAAACTAAATAATAGCGTAGTCGTCGACGATCGACCAAGAGGAGAGAGAAAGAACTTTTGCTTTTTGTTCACGACACCTGTCGCTTGTCCACAAACCTTTACCACATAGTCTTCCTAAAAGCTCTGAAACAATCTATTGGAATAATTAGTCCCACGAAACATCAAGAAATTAGAGAGATTGTAAGATTTTTCTCCCGGTGGCTGATCAGAACTATCTGCAGCCGGGTTGCAGCCGGGTTGCAGTCGGGGCTGCACACCAGCGAGTGTAGTATCGCCTCCTGCAAAGTCACGGTGGTGAAATTTAGTGCCCCGCCACTAAATTTTTCTCAGGTATTCCTATATATTCCGCGGTGTGCGTATCTACCTGTTCCGCCACATCTCTCTCTCCCGTCTCTCTCTCCCGTCTCTCTCTCTCTCTCTCTCTCTCTCTCTCTTTCTCTCATGTAGCCGCGCTCTCACACGGAACGGGCGTTTGTTGCACACGCTCGAGTTTAAAAGAAAAGGCACGAGAGATGAGGATGGGCGTTCCCCATGGGAGTTATTAATGGCTTTGACTTCGTTGCTATGGATATCCATAAGTCTTTGCCCTGTGAGAAAGAAAAAGACAGAGATAGTTGTATAAGTTGTATATATATATATATATATGTAAGTAGAAAAAAAGAAAAACATAAGGGAGGGTAAAAGAGGCCTTCGGAGGATCGGACTGTTCTCTTGTTGAATCCGTACGCTAGACCGAACGATATGAAAGACGAGAAAAAGGCTGAGAAATGTTGAGAAAGATGGAGATTCTTTGATTCCGATCATCCAAGATTCCTCCTCCAAAAGTGTGAGAAACAATTACAATTATTAGATTTATTGCAGTTACAAAAATATTATCCGAGAAAAGGGGTTGTTACCAATATTGAGTAATTTTGTTGATAAGTTGTCGAGTTATTTTCAAAGCATTACTTGTAAAATAATAATCGGCAGTAAAAGGTAGGAAAAAAAAAATGTAAATCTCTTTGTAAAATCTCTTTTAGTCTACTGTATACTTACGTACATCTGCTGGAAATGCACTTCGATCTCTTTCTCTCTCTCTCTCTTTCTCTCTCTCTCTCTCTCTCTCTGTTTTATTCTCGTGCGATCATCAAAACTATTCATACGTGAAATCGTTCGGTTTTCTTGTTCAATAAAAAGAGAAGGATAATCGATATCATGCGCTCTCCCTCTCCCTCTTTCCCTCTCTTGCACTTTCTGTTTTCTATTTTATCATTATGTTTTCACGCACACACACACACACACACACACACACACACGTACGTTTATTATGGTCCATGACCGCACAATTGAACACAATTTCTTATCGAAATACGAGAGAAAGATAGAACAACGATGTTGGGAAGCAATTCCGTTTTCTCAACCACCGGAAACTTATTTTGGATTTGATTTTCTAATTGTAGCCAATAATGAGTTGCATCATAAGACACATCGTTGTTTAAGAAAAACTGGGCTCCCTCTGAGCCTCTTTTATGATGTACGACTTGGTCCAAACGATCGATTTTCTTCAGCCTAGTTTACGTGCCTTTAAGAATAAATGATTCCCAACAAAGTCGAAGAAGAAAAAAGTTTGGAAAAAATAAAGAAGGAAAGGGAGAAAAAGAAGTATTTACATCGAACTTGGTCCGAACTTAGAATTGAAGAAGAACCTTCCTTCCTTCCTTCCTTCCTTCCTTTCAAGACAAAAATAATATAAATAAATAAAAAATAAGAAAGGTCCGTTTTCGTGAATTCGTCTCTCTCTCTCTCTCTCTCTCTCTTTCTGTTTCTCTTTCTCTTGTGGTCGATTTGCCTCGAGTCAAAAGTTACAGACGGACTGACGGACAGGTGACGCAGACGGATGCCGCTCATTTGTCTCGCTTCGAGATGAGAGACGAAAAAGAAAGAGACAGAGAGAGGGAATAGGTGGGAGAGAGAAAGAAATCGGGAGAATGGTCAGATAGGGCGGGTCCGGTGGAAGAAAGAGAGAGACAATTGGAAGGTAGATGCAAGAGAGTAAAGGATGAAAGATTTTTTGGGCAAAAGGGGACTCCCCGTTGAGTTAGGCTTCCCGCTGGCACCGGTCAATTTGCTGCTCCTTTTTTTCTCTCTCTTTTTCTTTCATTACGCCAAACTCTCCAGCACGATCTTTTCTCTCTCTCTCATGCTCCTTTCTCACCTACTCTTTCTCTTTCTCTTTCTAATATTTTCATTATTTTGTGAATGAATTTCTTTCTTTCTCTTTTATCGGATGAAACTTTGAATTTTTCTGATTAGAGGAAGATTAGTTTGAATATTTTCGTCTTCTTTTATTAACGCGAATTCTTTTCCAAGTTAAAGACAAAAAGAGGAAGAAGAATTTTTATAAAAAAAAAATAAGTATAAAAAAAAAGGGGAGAGATTCTGTTTCTCTTCTTCTGATTTGTTATTTTTTTTTTTGCAGAGGAAGAAAACATCGGAACTTTCAGCGTTAAAAGAGTCAAGGAATTCTGCGTTATTACTGGCATTACTATAAAGATAACAGTGATAAACGTTAGGTCTTCTTATCTTCTTCTTCTTTTTCTTCTTCTTCTTTTTCTTCTTCTAATATTTTTGTTTGGTTCTTTCTTATCGCGTTTTATAGATATATACGAGTATATATAAACCCTGGGAAAAATATATTTTATCGCTTTTAAGAGCATCCGTTCGCGCCTATTGAAAGATACACCTTGGGATAAGTACTATTCGATAACAACTATTATTACCCTTTTGTAACCGGTGCCGTTTTCTTTTCAACATATTTTTTTTATCTTTTTACACCCAAAATTCCCACCTGATGATGATTAAGTTTAAATCGCGTGAAAATTTCGAATCCACCTTCTGAATGTATATATTTTTCTGTCGATTTGTTATTTGCAAAAGAAATAAAAAGATAGCAGGTAATAGGTTGTTTTCTCTCAGTTGGTTTTCATGGAAAGAGATAGGAATATTTGATTCGTCTGTTTTCAATGAATTTTCAGACACCAGTTCGGGAGGTCATCATCTCGTTAGGTAAAGCGTATGGGAAAATAATTGAAATGCAACATAAAGGTAGTCATGGTTATTATTTACGGTCGAAGATTCTCTGGTCCCGACGGAGAGACCAACTTGCGGCACGGAAGCTTTTCGAAAGCCTACGAGGAGCGAGGAGGAAATATTTTTCTTAATTCACCGCCACCGCCACCACCAGCACCAGCACCAGCACCAGCACCAGCACCACATATGTATATGCTTCGTTAAAATAACGAGATATTATCGTTATCTTTAAAGGAAGAAGAGTCATTCGCATATCGCATCGTCTCCACTCTCTCAGAGTTGCGCCAGGTAGCATTGGAATGCAAAGTGACGATATCTTGTCACAAAATTATACAGGGTGGCCGTCCTTTAAAAGGATATAATGCAATCTATATTTTTCGATGTATAGTCAATCTTTTTACTATGGTCGAGAACCTTTTTCAAAACCCTTTCCATGTTTTTACGAGTTTTGATGGGACCTTATCAATTTTATTCGTAATCGTTATCGTTAACATTTTTTTCGGGATACAGATTATGGCGTAAGTTTCGAAGCGGGAAATGCAAGAGAGAGAGAAAGAGCATGCGCGTGAGTTATTCGTGTGGTCGATGAACTAAGACAGTTATACGTGTAGGAGGATAAATAAGACGAGAGAACGTTTCGGGGATTTAGAGATTAGAATCTGAAAAGGCCGCTCTCCTTAGGTGTGTCGGCTGTACCCAACGCATCCGGGATTCGTGATGACTTCTGTCCACGCGTCACGTGTCCTCTCGAGATTAGGGGAATAGATTAGAGAGAGAGAGAGAGAGAGTCGAGGGATTCTTTTTCTCCTTCTCCTCCACCTTCTCCTCCACCTTCTTCTTCTTATTCCAAAGGATCGATTTCGATCGACGCGATAAACGAATAATACACGAATAAAACGTTCAACATTTTCTTTCACTTTTCTACATTTGTTGTTTGACTAAATTTATGTTGGTATTAGTAAATGAGTGTCGAGAAACATGTTTTACGAACACGAAGGGGGTGCTAATGATCGTGACTAATTTGTTTTCTAAGCGTTTTCCCGCGTTCCAACCTCTCTCCTTCTCCTTCTCCTCCTTCTTCTTCTTCTTTTTCCTTTTTTTATGTCGTTGCACATTGTTCTCCGAGTATTGTGGACACGGTGTAAATGCAAGCGAGAAGTTTGCCCATGCGAGTTACGCTTTCAAGCAACTCGTTAGGAACGCGCGAATCCGTGAATTTTCCCGCGACGGTTATGTGATAACGAGCGGAACATTTCTTTCCTTTTTTTTCTCTTTCTCTTTCTCTTTCTCTTTCTCTTTCTTTTTTACAATTACGTTCTTTCTCCAATCAAATACAACATCGTATAGATCATTGAATCATTTGAAAATCAATGCGTTTCAAAACTACAACGCGAGGAGAACTCAAGTCTTTCTTCCTACGATCCTTATATGGGTCAACCCCTTTTGGGAATTTCAATTGATGACATATTCGCGGAGGTGGCGTGAAAAATTGTCCTATCCTCTATATTAATTCTCCTGTTCATCAACGAGCACAATTGTCTCGTAGACTGCATTGTCTACTATGTATAGGAGGACTAAAACGGGGACTCCTAGGACTGTGTGGAGTTTGAAAAAAAATCTCTTTTGACAAGGTCGTATGGAGCCCTTCTTTAACCTAACTTACACCGTCGTTATCATAATTACAGCAAGCTTGTATCTAGAGGCGTTTCGCGCAGAAAACAAATTGGTCACGATTGTTATCGCCTTTCTCGATCACGCCGAGCAAACCTTTCGTGCGGGTTCTAACACTTCATAAGGATATGCAACGGTTCCTCGTCTACTCTACGAAATCCAAGTCAAATTTATTACATTGAAATAAAATGAAAAAAAAAACAAGAAGAGGACTTTTCTTTGTTCAACGTTTCGGTGGTATCGGTGATATTGGTGGGCTAGTATCACCGAGAGTAGCTTGGAAAGAAGGCAAATTGCAAATCTGGGACACGGTAGGCTGACCAGGGATGACAATTAGCATTATTATCTCGGTCTGGCTTCGAACGAGCAGCTTGCGCAAAGCCGGAAATTGAGCCACTGCGTGGAGGAAGTAAAGATTGCTTTCGAGCGAGCATTAACCTTCGACAAGCCTCTGTCCTCAAGAGACAGGCGTACATTTTATTTTTTAAACAAATATACATTGCCTACAATCGAATAAACAGGTGATGTGGGTGGTGCAAACTGCCCCAAACTGTCCCAACGATTATCGTTCATTTTTTTAACATTCTTATGCATTACAAATTGACAAAATATAAGGCATTTTTGATATCAATGAAAGAAAGTGAGAGAGAGGGTCGATGCATCGAGGAAAAGGGTTGAAAGTTGTGCATACGGGAGAGAAACGTTTACCGGATAAATTAGCTGTATCTACTTAAAACTTTGTAGTCTTCCTCTACCCTCCACCCTTCTCTCTTTCTCTCTCTCTCTCTCTCTCTCTATCTATCTTCTCAATCTTTTACCATTTTCGTTAGTAAGTTTCTTTCTACGCGAGACTCCAAACTTCTGGCCACTCGTAATACGTTACAGCACCGTAAGCATTATACTTATAATTTGCTAACATTTTTATTATTATTATTATTAACTCCCGTTGCAAGTTTTTACTTGGACGATCCATTTGGTATCCTAACACCGTTACTTGTCAAATTAAATGAAAAATGAAAAAAATTCTCTCACAGAGATCATTGGATTATTACAAGTCAAACGATTTCAACTTTGTATCGAAACGATTGAAACTAAAATGGTCCGGTTGGATACTCTGGAATAAATCTCCTATCTCGCTAGTTAATTATAAACTTCTTTTATTTTCATTTGTTTTCTTTTTTTTTTTATCTTCACTTTATATCTTGACGCCATCTTACATGTGGTACGAAATAGTTGGGTGTGTGGCACCCGATCAGAAAGAAATCGCGTGAAATCGAATTCTTACGCACGTAGTACTACATAAATGTGAGTAAGAGAGGAATACCGAAAGGGAGCGAAAGAGAAACGAAATGAAAATAAGAAGAAGAGAACAAACAGGCGAGTTCGAACGATCTTTTCGACCTTCCTCTTCGATCTCTTTTACCCTTTTCTCGAAGACAGAAAAAAAAAGGATACAGCCAACCGATCGATTGCAACGATGATCGAAATGATCGAGTGGAACGGATTATTAACTTGTGAGATTTTACAATGTTAAGTTCCACGCGCGTTCAACGAGTATATTATTCAAATAAATATATTTATTTGTGTCGCAAAAGTAAGGAAGAATCTTGGAAGAATCTTGGAAGAATATGGTGCAACTAAAGGAATCTACAAGGATGATTATGTTAACGATCGATGATCGATCTGGGGGACGTTGGAAACGAACAAACTTTATTTCAGAATCAATGAAAAGAAATCAGTAAGACAACATCTATGTTGATGATTGGTTATAAGGGCCCACATCTCTCGGAAGTTAAAAAGGAATAGAAGGAAGGAAGGAAGGAAGGAAGGAAGGAAGGAAGGAAGAAAGGAAGAAAGGAAGGAAGGAAGGGATCCTAGAAGGCGTATTCATCGTAAGATCGCAGGTAGTAGCAGAGCACGGTAGGACGATTTCAACGTTAGCCCATCCCTCCGTACATTCTCCTTTTTCCACATCCCATATCCACCTCCACCACCATACCATACCACACCACACCATACCATACCAAACCAAACCAAACCATACCATACCTATAACTATACCATGCCATACCATACCTACCATAGCATAGCATAGCATGGCACAGCATAGCATAGCATAGCAGCCAGCATCCATCCATCCCTCTCTCTTTCTCTTTCACAATGTTTCGTGACGAAGGAAAGCCGAAAGCAAAGCCGAAGCTTGAAGCCGAAGCCGAAGCCGAGGCCGAAGCTGAACGAAACGAAACACGGTTCACTCTTATTCGCTCCACCTCCTTCTCTACGCATTCTCTTTCTCTGTCAGTCTTGTTTGAAGGAAAGACGTTCCATCTCTTTCTAATTCTATCTCGGTGCTCGGCCACCACCACCAGCAGCACCACCACTAGCAGCAGCAGCACCACCACCACCACCACCACCACCACCACCACCACTATCACCACCAGCAGCAGCAGCAGCAGCAGCAGCAGCACCCCTTCCTACCCTTTAGTTCTGTCTTTCTCTTTATTACGGGACTATCTTCGTCGTGCGTAGACGCGCTTTCTCTCTTTCTCTCTCTGGTTGTTTCTCTCTGTCGCACTGGCGGTCTTTCTCGTTCTCGGTTGATTTCGATGGGATCTCACTCGCTCCCTCACTAGCTCGAACAACCTATCAACTCGGTGGGTAGACGAAAGGTCCGGACGACGATTCTCTCTCTCTCATCCCATCGACCGACCGTTCTTACACCGATATAGTCCGCGGCCTGGCTGGGCTGTGTTCGTGGACGGGAACACGGGTCGCTATCTAACGGGTGAACAAATTATCTACATTTTTACTTTCCCCACCTGTCAATGGAATATTCCAATGAAATATTTATTCGCCAGAGTATGATTTACAAACGTATATCGATTTTTGTCTTAACTTTGATAGATAATTCTTACTCCAAAATATATGTATAAGCGATTAAGTAAAAGGACAAACAATTAGTTATACATTGCATCGATTCTATTATCTTTGTGTTTGTAATAAAAGGATCGTTGAAAAAAGCAATGGGAGACCGTGTCCGAATTTACGAGTGCAGGTGCCAGGGCTCATCGAAACGCTCATTATCCGGCCCTGTTGTCGGCTAATCATAATTAAGGATGCCATTTTTTTGTTTTTGCCGATAATTTCATGGCTACCGAAAATACCGTAGAATATTTTTCTGTATTCTTTCCAAAGTTGTATTAATTGAATTTCAAAAGAAATATTTGCAAAGAATGCGTAGTGACGAAAATCCCCGTGGAACAAAAGGCCCCAGCCACTAGGTAGGACGGACGACGTAAGATCTTATTGTCGCTATTCACTTCGCACGTGGCGAGTCATCCGAATGGATTTCTCTCGTATTACGCGCCGAAGTAAGACCGAACTTTGAGTTTGTAAGCAGTAATCTCGTCGACCGATCTCTCACTGCAGGATCACCCTAGTGATTCGAATTGATTAACTTTGCCTCTTGCCTATCCAATGATATTTCTATATATGTATATATATATATATGTATATGCAACATCAAGCAAAAGCAGATCTTTTTTCACAATCAGATTCCAAATAAACTTCCCATAGACGACTTTTCTCCTACGACTTTTGCCTCGCGAGAGTTCATCTTACAACGTAACAAACGATTATATACGTTTTTTTTTTCGTTGAAAAATATCATATTTTCTAACTATAATTCTCTTTCTTTTTCCCTCTCTCACCTATTCTATTTAAAATGGCTACGCAAAATGCATTGAAACGCAGTGAGCGAAATGAAAAGAACTCTTCTGTGTGAACGTACGCATAAAAAGCGACGATAATGGTCTCCGATGGAAACATATTTTTTCATTTAAATAAAAAAAAAACACAGAGGGAAGTAAAGGAAATAAAACGAAATAAAACGAAATAAAACGAAAAAAAAAGAAAAAAAGAAAAAAAGAAAACTGTTTGTTTATTCGAAAACTCGCTCGCTCGATCCCTTTTTACAATCGGACGAGTTGAATCAATGCGAGACACGCTTTTATGCATAAAACTATGCACTCCGTTAGAGCTTTTATGACATACCTACGTACGTTTGTTTTTATATAAATATAATACACACATAGCCATAGAATGAGATAAATAGAAAATATACAAAAGTAGATTAGAGAGTGTAGAGTATTGAAAATAATAGGATTTCTTTAGCTACTTTTTAAATTAATATAAAAAGCTCTTATCCCTAGAACACTTGCAAGTATATCAATGAAGGTTTTATCTATCTTTGCGATAATAAATTGAAAGAAAATTTTCAAAGTTAATGCTGCAAATTTGTATAAAATGTAGTAAAAAAAAGACAATAAACAAAAGGGATGGATAAAAGTTATATTTAAAAAAAAACAGATCACCCGTTAGATCTGGTGGCACATACAGCCCCGCGGTAGACGGAGCTTTGGGTCGCCGCTAGCTGCGGGCGTCCGGACCTGACGTCTACCCTCTCATTTACCATTTGGTACCTATAGATAGGTACCTATATATACGCACAGGTACCTAATGTATGTACACACAGAGGCATCGACGTACGTCCTCCTCTTCTCTTCTCTTCTTCGTCGTCGTCGTCGTCGTCGTAGTCGTCGTCGTCGTCGTAGTCGTCGATGACGGTAAGACGTGGTGTACAGGGAAACGTGTACACGCACACACGACGTCAACCAAGAGAGAAAGAAAGAAATACAGAAAAACAACGGGGATAGAAAAAGATGGAAAGAGAATAAGTTGGAAAAGGTGCCGAGAGTGCATTCTCTCTCTTTCTCTCTCTCTCTCGTGCACACGTGAAACCTTTCTAGGTGGCTCAACGTACTTATTTTTCTACATAACAGGCTTGCTTAAAGGGGAGAGAAGAGAGGGAGGTAAAGTTGCATATAGTGTATGTAACTATAGATATTCAACGATATTCCTATCTTTCTCTCTCGTGGTAAGTGAACGTACGCGTGCTTTAGCAATATTCCTCTCTCCCTCTCTCTCTCTCTCTCTCTCTCTCTGGTGCATGTAAGTGAAGGTACGCGTGCTTTGAAGTATTCTTTCCGTCTGTCGGTCTCTCTCCTTTACTCTTCGGCATGTCTTTAACGGAAAGTGCGAACGAAGAAGCCTGGTGGGAGGCAGAGGACGTTGGAGAGGTGGACGGAGGTGGACGGAAGGTGAGAGGGTGGAGAGAGGGTGGAGAGAGGGTGGAGAGAGGGTGGAGAACGTATCGCGGAACGGCGGAAGCCACGAGAGAGTCCCCCTGCCCGAAGGCTGCAATTTTTTCACAATTTTTTTCCCCTTTTTTTTGTTCCCTTCTCTTTTGAATATTTCGAGAGAAGAAGGGAGATAGCTCTTGTTTTGTTTGTTGTTTTGTTATTGTTATTTTTGTGGTTAAATTAGGATTGATTGCGGTGGTGGTGATTTGGTTGTTGTCGGATGATCATGAATCATTTTTCCAAATCATTTAGTTCAATAATTACATATGTAAAAAGAAAGGATAGAACAATGTTTACTATGAAATAGAAAATAATGTAATCTTTTGCAACCGTTCATCGTAATAACCTTCGGAGTTGTTCTCAAGAAATTATTGTTTTGAGATAAGACAAATTGCGTAGTTCTCGATATGGAGAAAATAAGTGGCGAGCCACGTTGTAACGGCTTTCTAATATACCAAGAGAAAGAGAGAAGTAGCTAGCGAGAGTCCATTTCGAGAAGGGAAAGAAGCCTAAGCACCGAGCAAGATCGCCGTCGTCTAACCGCAAAAACTATATCGCGAAAATCACGTTTGCGTGTAGATTTCCGTCCGCCATCCTTTCGTTCCGTTCTCAAAGACACAATTTAATTATTTGTTCTTAGTAACGTCTCGGTAGCGTGAGAAAATCATTATTTCTTTGCTGACAATTCTACAACAAATACAAACATTCGCCAATTTCTTTTCTAAATTCTTCTTTCTCCATTTTTTTATTTATTTATTTATTTCTTTCTTTCTTTCTTTCTTTTTTCCTTCTGTCTGTCTGGCTGTCTGTCTGTCGGTCGGCGGCCTTTTTCTATCTCGGTGAACCGAGAGAAATGCTAATTCACGGTAATTGCCATGTCCGTGGTTGAGTTCGAAGGAACAACGGCTGGACCAATGAACGTTTCAAGTGAACGCAACAAAATTTAATGAAACAGAGAGAGAAGAGTCTAAAGTTTCCGCATCTCTCTCTCTCTCGACTTTAAATTAGTCTGATAATTTAGTTATGAGAGATCAATTCGTTGTCGTATTTGAAAAATATATCTATGAAGAAAAAAGAGCTTTTTTTACTGTAATAAAATCTGTAGCTTTTAATTAATGACTTATTTAATTATCGATATTAAATATGTTTGACAAGGTTTGTAGTCAAAGAGAAAAAGAGTAAAGTTCCTTTTGTTATATTTGTAAAAAATATTTGGAGACTTTGCACTAGTAGTACGCTATGGTAAATTTGTTCTGTGCAATACGCAAAGAGATGGCAAAACGATGTAATCCGATGTATTGTAACGAGTGCACGCGCCATTGTGCTGCGAGGGATATTAATCGGAATGTAATAAATTTTCGCGCCGAACGAAATCGTAGTCGTATAATTCATTTAATAACGAACCTCTCTATACAAATGTATATAGATATATTGGGTGTCTCGTTTTAAATGAAAATCTCTTTGTAACGTTTGTTTATTTCGAGTAAGAAGACACCATTTCTTTTTCAAAATTTGCTAATTTATTATTTGTTCTTAGGTATTTGAATAAAAAAAGAAATGTAGAGCTGTTGCGAGGGTTAATCCAGTTGTCAAGGGAAGGAACATTTTCGTGGCGATGATTAAGTTGGTTCATCGTTCGGACATATGCACTCTTAATTGGGTCTTCCCTTTAACAGGGAAACCATGAAAGCACGTGGTCCCTACGCAGAGAACATTTCCGCGAAATGCTTCAAGTCTTTACCAAAGAGTATACCGACTGCTATTGGCAGGCTAATTTGTCAAAGACGTAATTTCCTTTTTCAACGTCTTCCCCTTACTCTCTCGGTCTACTTTTCCATACATTTTTTCATTCATTTATTTATCACAAGTTAGACGCAACTTATGTCTTATCTAACAACAACAATCGTCAAACTAAAAAGGATAGATTCCACTTACCCAATCACGCTAATTACTTCTAAATAACAGCAGAAAAACGCTTCCTAATCATTGAATCATTAACCCATTAATTTCTCATCTGAAAAATACTCATTGGATATCCATAGAGACACTATAATTGCCTATAAGAGAGAGAGAGAGAGAGAAAAGAGTGGAACTCAGATCAGTTGTAGTAGTGTAGTAGTAGGGGCAAATAGCAAGTGGGGAGAGCGTGTGGCGTGTGTTCGTCGTACGGGACGTGTTATTAGCCGGCACCCTCTTTCTCGGTCCTCCTCCAGCAACTACTACAGCAGCCACATCCTATTTTTTTTCTTCCTTTCTTTCTTTCTTTCTTCTTTCTTCATCCCATTTCCTATGCAGGGTTGCTAGAAACGCGTTTAATTAACATAGCTGGCGTGGCTGCATCCCTCTCCTCTCTCTCCCTGTCTCTGTTGCTCTCTTTGGGTGGTGCCGAGCAACCAGTCAGGTTTCATGGACCATTGCACTCACGATTCGAGTGTCTTGGTCGCACCACCTACCACCACCTACCATCACCTACCACCACCACCTATCTACAACTCATCTCGTAGATATGTGTCGTGGCATTTTTGTCTTTCTCTCATCATCTATTTCCATCTCACATGCGCAGTACCGGATACTTTCGGTCAAGACCATGTGGTACTTTGTGTTTATATCTCTCCCGCTTTTGAAGGAACTCTTGTTGATTGGTTCGTTCCTGGGTCTCGCGCGGAAATGCGCTTTTTGACGGATCACCCGACTAATTTGGTACTTGTCAACCGCCTCAGCTCGTGAGATTAACGACGACCACCTCTATTCGAAAGTGTTTCTTCAAATTTCTTACACGCCAAAAGGGATGAGGAATTAAGCGTAAGAGAAATAAAGGCTCAGCAAATCTAGGTGAAGATGATTTTTCTTTTTTTTTTACCCAAGAATATTTTATTGCCTTGGAAATTGTCTTCCTCTTTTTCTTTTTTATTTCTATTTTTGCTGCATTTGGATACGTGTACGCATTATTTTACATATATAATTCTTTAGGAAGAACACCAGATATGCTTTTACTTACGATTCTTTAAAATTACATTTAGAAAATATAATGGAGTTATGGGGATTTTGTTTATGTGGGATTTTTAAATAAAATCAAACAAACAATAATGAAATTTGAATTAAATTAATTGAAAAATAATTTTCCCGCTTCTATAATCAAATGGAAAAGAGTTCGGTGCTGCCATCTAAGAAACTACGGCTAAACTACTGACCACGTGACTTGATCTACCTTAACACCGGTCGATAAAACAGAAATCATTAATTTTTTTTTTTAAACTCAATCTAATTGAAAGATTAGATTGATATTTATAAAAAATATTTCATTGATATTCGATTTTATTTATTATTTAACAATGATTACACAGATATAGTTTTACGAGTGATTAATTTATTTATTATATAAGAACATTTGTAGCATTATGTTATATATATTTAACACGTCCACGCCGGAGCCGGTTTAGCGACATTGTTTAGCGACGCCAAGAATAAATAAAAAAAAAAAAAAAAAAATAAATAAATAATTTAATTAATAATAATAATAATAGTTTTGAAATATGAATATAGGTATGTCTCGATAAGAGTCTAGTGTGGGCCACCGGTGGTACGCAACGGCGTGAACGAGTACGTGTTCATTATTAAAATATAAAATTAATAAGAAATGAATTCACCGAAAATGCATTATTCAAACGCAAAGATATTTATCGAAATCAAATTGGCACATACCAACCAAATTTACGGGAGATCATAATTTAAACTTACAATGAAAAAATAATATGTAAACACAAAAACATTAAAAGACGACAATAAAATACATAGTTAGTTCCAAAGACGTCGTTCAGATTCGAACTATAAACTTTCTTGGATCGGTTAATTTGCAATTAATTAGATTATATTTTCCATTAATTAATATTGAGACAGCAAAATGAGACAACAAATGCCTAAACTAATAATATATGAAAGCAAAGATTTTTAGAATTTCATATCGGACGAATTAGATGCCGATTGGATTTCAAACGTATCTGCATTAAAATGACGTCGACTTTTCACATGTGAATCGGTATTAACATTTCGATAACTCTTAACGATTCGTTCCTTGTCTTCAATAGCTAAATTTTCAAATTCCTCTTCCAGTTGTTTTATCAAAATTTCTCTTTGAGCTGAGGCATCCTTAATGATAAATTTGTCATCCTCTTTGACCCATTTCTCCCAAAGTACCTTTGCACCATCGCTAAACAAACATACGAATTAACATTTCGACATTTCGTCTGATTTTTATTCTGTTTAAGTAAAAGAACGGTAGGAAGGAAGGAAGAAAGGAAGGAAGGAAGAAAGGAAGGAAGGAAGAAATGCGGAGGATGAGTATTTCATTCTTTCGTAATTGGAACATTAGAAATATTCATTGGAATGAGACAAGTAGGTCGAAATGTTTCTTGGCACTTCTATTTGAATGTTTGTGAATGATTCAGGGTTGCTATTGCGACATTGGACAAAAAGTTTGGTTTAACTGCTTGCCCTTAGAACCTTAACACTGAGTTACTGTGCTGTATTTTATAATGGAATGAGGAAGCGTAGAAGGTAACATATTTATTATTAATTTATTATATAAATAAATTACCTATACATAGATGTATCGGTGGATGCGTTTTCCCGACAAGCAAGTTCCAATTCCCTCTTCTCGATATTTTTCAGTGCCTTATCCCTAACGTCTTCATCCATGACAAGACTCTTCATGTTATAAATTTGCTTCTCTCTAATCAACTCTAATTCATTTTTCATAGCCCTTAGCCTAATAGCATCGTCCCATCTTTGTCTTTCGCAAGCATGATTTTCTCTCTTCAAAAGATCATTAATTTTCGATAAAAGATCTTTGTAAGACAAAAAGAGATACATCTTTTCTGACAGATTTTTATCGCGAGGATCCATTCTGCTCCAAGGATAATTCATTTCTCTTTCAAAATCGTGATGATCTGTTATGCCTTTGTTATCGCGTTGGAGATTACCAGCTGTTTTTTCTTGATCGGTCCTGTTTAAGCTTAAATCCTTTTCAGAAAGAACCTCAACAGGAATAATCGTAGACTCCTGTTGATCATTGACTTCGGTCGTAACATCGGTCGTAACATCGGTCGTAACATCGGTCGAAACATCGTCAACGACATCGTCGCTCTTAGAATTGTTGTCGTCCACCACGTTGCTGTTCTGCATTGTCCTTTCCATCGTAGTAGTTGTCGTAGTAGTTCTCGTCGTCATCATTGGTTGTTCCTGTAAACGATGCGAGAAACAATCGGAAAAATCATGGCCAGGTCTGACATTTGTATTTTCCAAACTTCTACGTGCATAGCGTGCCGAATACTTTTGATTGCGTGCTCTAAATTCAATTTTATTATCGCATTGATCCTTCTGATGGTTCCAATTGGACATACCACCACCCTTGACACAAATAGAAGAATTGCTACGAGTTATTTCTTGGCTAGTTTTAGGTAAATTAGTCGTATCCTTTAAATATACACGTTCCGTACAATCATTATTGTTACTATTATTATTATTATTATTATTATTACTATTGTTACTACTACTATTGTTACTAGTAGTACTTTGACTATAATTAAGTTTCGAAATAATACTTGAAATTGGTTTAGGATCGAGAAAATATGAACGCAATCTTCGACATGTAATAGGCAAATAAAGATCCTGTTCCATGCGTTTTTCTTTCAATTTCTTTTTCAGTTCTTCCAATGACAAATGATCGACTTTTGATTGGATTTGTTGTCTATTTAATTCGTTCAATTCCCTTTGATAGATCTCTTCGTCTTCCTTCAAAAGTTTTCTCAATTTGTTTCTCCTTTCTAGGAGTTGATCGATCTTTGTTTTCTTTCTAGCTTCTGTCTCAAGCTTACCCTTAGGATCGGCAAGTTTCACGTTCCAAGAGTCGTAATGCTTAGCTATTCTGCTCTCTCTTTCAAAATATCTCGCTGTCTGCTGGTAATAATTATGCCTCAGATACGCCTCATTGCGTTTCTCCGCTGCCAACTGATACTGCCTTTCACGGAGACGCCCACCAACCCTTCAACAAGGTCAAGTAGTCCCATTCTGATAAGATTCTTTAAAAATAAACGACATTTTTATGTGCAACAAAACAGGGACAGAGATCCAATTTGCTATACAATGATAATTCATGTCTT
Source organism: Polistes dominula (assembly GCF_001465965.1). Next base: position 534,591 of record NW_015149047.1, on the reverse strand, counting down.
TACTTTACATTAACAAACTTCAGCTGTAGTATAAGAAGGAAGGAAGGAAGGAAGGAAAGAAAGAAAGGTAGAAAAAAATTGTCATATAGGAAGAAAAGACAAGTAAAAAGAAGGAGTATCAATTTCTATTTCGAGCTTACGACTACTACGTGACGTCAGATCTACCAAAATATCACACGGTTAGGGAGGTGCAGTTGGATAGAGCTCCGGTGTATGGTCCAGGTCTCGATCTTTCCCAGACTCTCAAAAATCTTCTAACTTGTCGGAGTTCACATCGGAGTGAATTCCAATAATATATTTGTTGAAAAAGAAAAAAGACAGTAAAAAAGAGAGAGAGAGAGAGGGGGGGCAAGAGAAAAAGAATAATCAAACAATCTTAAACAAAAGTGGATTGTACGTCATTAGCCTAACTTCCAAATCATCATCCCTACTACCATCATTTGTTCTCGCCCCACTTCTTTTTCTTATTATTTCATTTGATCATTCTCTCAAAATAATTCATTTTACTCGTAGTCAGTGGTGTATCATACTTGTCCTAAAGAAAACGTGCTAAGTTAGCTAAGAATTATTTTCTAATTGATTAGAAGACAATCTCGAAGTCAACTTTGACAAAAGGAAGTTGTTAAGATGCCTGGTGCCGGTGGTCAGCCACCGCAACAAAGGACTACCTTTCGACCACCCTGGGTCAAGGATGGTGGTCCCAATCCTCTACCTATGCCCACTGCACCTTGGACACTCAATTCTCGAAGGGACTCCAAGGCGAAGGCCGATGAACCCCCAGCTTTCACCAAAGTTACATTAAAGGTATGTTTTTTCTTTTATCATTTTTACTACTTTTGTATTTTTCATTTATGATAAAATAATGTACAGAAAATTTAAATCAAATTTATAATTTCTTGTATTAAATTTATTAGAAAAAAACAAAAAAACAAAAAAAATGAGAATATGGAAATTCGCGAATTTCTGTTTCATTCACGTATTGGGTTTCAAAGTCAGAACTTGAAAACTAACTCAAAGTATTAATAGCAAACGTGGGAGTGTTCTGCAATGTGTACGCCTTATAAACATTTCTCAACGTTTAAATCTGGAAAAACATTGTACTCGTGTTGTTACATTGGTATACTAAACAATATGTGCACATACTATATACGATGATCATTACTACAGTAGATTCCTTCAAATAAGAATTTTCGATCAGCTGTCTCGCTGTAAAAACATTCAATTTATTTCATTTCTTTGTTATTATTATTGTTGTTGTTGTTGTTGTTTATCTTTAGTTCGCGCTCTTTTTACTTTCAATTTGTTGGAAAAAAGCCAAAGTAGATAAGAAGCTTTTTAGCTTTGTTTTGTTGAGAAGGAGAAAGATGAAAGAACTTAAACAATCATTTGAAAGATTGCATTCATTTACATAACGATTTGTACACGTTTTCGTAATATTAGATCATCCTCGAATTTGATATTGATCGAATGTAAAATATACCTAAGTGTGCCAGAAATTGTAGATTTACAATTCGAATTGCGAATGAAAAATATTAAAATTGCATATATCTTGTTTGCTTAGATTTTCATCGCAATTGTATAAACGATCTTGAAGATCGTCTCTTGCTGAATGCTTACGAATGCTTACAAATTCTCTCTCTTTCTTCCTCTGGGTCACGATTATTTAAAGAACACGGGTTTCTATTTCAAATGTCTTGCCAGCTGCGTCTTCCGCCAGTTTCCTAACGCTTTTATATGACGCCTTCTACGTGTTAAAGTACACGCGTCCCCAAGATCACAACTAACTACGATTTTGCACTTTTCCAATTCGCCCATTATCATGACATCAACACAATAACAATAATCAAATAAAACTTTGAAGAAAACAAAGTTTTAATTTGGAGTCTGGATCTTATTGGACGATAAAAAAAGAAATAAAAATGATTGGATGTTCGAATTATTTAAAGACGACCGAATGTCGACGCTTTGCCAAGATTAAAATTCCACCCCCTTCTCTACCCTTTCTCTATTTTTTTCTCATGACTAGTCGCTTCTCTCTCGTTTTCTTTCATCCATATCATCCTGACGATAAAAAAAACAAGTGCATCCGAATAATTGCACAATTACAATTACATTAATATACAAGTGAATCAGGAGAAAAATATTGTTACCATGTGACGACCGACCCGAATCTCATCTGCTTCTTCCCATGCTTCTCCACCTGACAATTACAATTAATGTTGTTTTCGTTAAATATATTCGTTAACAGAGTGTTTCTAAACCCACGGAACCAGCACCACAATCGACCGAACCTGCTCAAGCACCACGGAAACAAAGTAAAATCACAATAATACCGTCTCAACCAAAAAATGAAAAAAATACTACGGCAGCAGCAACAGCAACAGCAACAGCAAAATCGACTACGACGACAAGTAGTACACCTCCATCATCAAAGCCACGAGAGAATGGACGGCAGGAGCCAAATTCGAGGCCGCAACTCGAACGACAACTTCGTATTGAGAGATCTCGATCTCGAGGTGACACTATACCACTTTCCAAGAGCGAAAGTACCACTGGTAGGAACCCTCTAATTCAATTTTCAATGGACTAAAAGTTATTTACTAATTCAAGCTTATAGATTTCAAATGTAAACATTAATTGGGACTTTTGTATAATTTGCAGGTGCACCAACGTTGTCAAAGAGTTCCTCGAGAGCAGCCATTCCACCTCCACCCCCGCCAAGGCCACCTCCGCCACCACCAAGTCGAGTTATCCTAAAGGATCTACCACCGTTAACTGAAAGTCAGGAACAACAATTGGAAATGCTGAAATCTAGACCTAGGAAACGTCCCGACTGGGCGAGCATGATGAAGGAAGTTGAAAGTGGTAGACGTCTCAGACACGTCACTTGCAACGACAGAAGTGCACCATTAATTGAAAGGGTTAACAAGGTCACAGCTGATCCAGCAGGTGATCCTCGATTTTATCTCGGTCCTACCTTTCAATAACCGCTATTCCCCCTTCTTCTCACCTACCAACCTTTTTTCCAATCAAACAGATGAGAAGTTAATTACATTGTTAATGAGTTATCGTTCAATTAACGTTTCCCGTAGGCTGTATTATGATCAATATCTTGTGTTTGTAGTACAAATACCATATTTATTATCCTCGTTTGCTTTCATACTACCCCTGATCCTCCCTTCTCCTTCTCCTCCTTCTCGTGAGAACGAAGAGAAACCTTACGTTGGTGTCTTATGTTCATTGTTAAAATATAAAGCCAATTAAATTGCTTATTACATGTCGTGGAAATTAACCACCGGTCTGTCTCTCTTTTTCTCTCTTTTTCTCTCCCTTTCTTCCTTCCTTCCTTCCTTCCTTCCTTCTTTGTGAATTAATCTCTACCTCCCCTCTCTTCTTGTCTCCTCTTTCTATTTCAAGTATGTTTCTTTTCCTTTAAATAATTAATGATCAAATAATGAATTATGACTCGTATAGTATATAATTGAAGGTTTGTGTCAAGGTTTCGCTCAAAAGGATTTCTTTAAAAACGAGCAAGACGACTTTAAAGACGACTCTTGTCTTTCTTTGTTTTTTTATCCTTTTCTCTCTTGAAACAGGTAAGGCCCATTTTGTATTCGAATCAGAAAAGTCAAACATGCACAATCAATTGCTGAAGCAAATTCAGCAGGGCGTTAAATTGAAAAGCGTTAAGACCAACGACAGATCTAAACCGATATTGGAGGGTCTTAGGAAATTTAGAAGACAATTGACGATAGAGGAACAAATGCAAAAAGTTGAGGCTGAAGCAGAGCCAGATGATGTAATAGATGACGATGATATCGATGCAGTTAGAGACGATTTGCAAAGTACTAAACAAATGCTTGCCATTGAACTTAGAAACAAAGAGGCTCTTGAAAGAGAAAATAAAAGATTACAGGTGATTTTAACAATCGTGTGTGCATTTAAAGAATCAATCATTTTCATTAAACAAACATCGACACACACATTTTCCTTTTACAGGCAAGAATTTTAAATCTCGAGGCTGAGGTGGAACGAACGAGATCGCAAAGAAACGTTCAAGAATACAAACAACAGGATGAAAAATTGACGGAGTCTTTGAAAGAGGAAGCTCATAGAGCAAGAAAGGACGCAGAGAGATTAGAAAAAGAATATGCTAGTACAGCAGAGGAAAGAGACAAGTATAAAAATGAATTGGAAGAAATGAAGCGAATGTATGCCAATTTGGAGAAGCGTATGAAGGCGGGTATGTTTTGAGGAAAACATTTCATTCTAAATTACATTTAAATATTGTATATATGTTCATTAACATTCTAATTAGCTTTATTATTTGCAGCTGCACTAACTGCGTCTCAATTTTCTATATTGCTTTGCTTCAGCTGGCTATAACGCTTCTACTAATTGTGCTTTTTAGGAGAAAGTTGTGTAGATAACACGGATGATGATGATGATGATTATGATGATGATGATGATGATGATGATGATGATTATGATAACAATACTGAACCAATTGTGGAATTAGCTGAGGATAAGACAGAAGAGGCATGGTACAATTTTTCAGGAATGGCATTGGCTGGATGTCCAAGTGCAAAGGACGTTGCAAGAATTGCATCTCAAAAGAGTATGGACAATAAACAACAGGAAATGAGCGAAACAGAAGAAGAGGAAGAAGAAAGTACGGAGGAAGAGGAGGAAGAAGATCCAAAAATATCCGCTGAGAAACGTCTACAGAGAGAAATTAAATTATTATCGTCCAAAGTGAAGAACTTTATGTGTGTAGTAAGATTATTTCTCTAAAAAAAATAATCAACTCTTTCTAAAATGTATGTATTTTATTACATTAGGGACAAAGCCGTTAATGCAAGAAAAGAGAGACATGCCTTGAAGGAACAAATAAAGCAGCAACTGAAATTATTGAAAGAAGAGAAACGGAAGTTTAAGCAATTGCAAAAAGAAGTTGACAAAATGGCCAAGTTAATGGCTGATACAGACGGAGACGATGAAGAAGAAGATGAAGAAGAAGACGAGGAAACTGAGTCTGAAGAAGAATCTGAATCTGAAGAGTCGGAAGAAGAAGAAGAAGAATCTGAAATAGATGAAGGAGGTCATAATATGGAACAAGAGAAAGATATTCTACAAGTATGCGTTTAAATAGCATTAGCAATAATACATTTAAAATTTGTTCATCAATCATATATATCTTACTTTTTGTAGAAACGCGTGAAGAGACACGAAAATCGATTGGCTGCATTAAAAAAAGGTAATTATCTTTTAAAAGCTCAAGTTGACAGACTCAAAGACGATTTAGCCAAGCAACGAGAAGAAAGTATTACTTTGCAAGAAGATTTGGATTCTGTCTTGGCAGAATTAGGTTAAGTTACAATATAAGTTAAATAAATAATAAGTACAAACAATTGTATACATATTACACATATAAATATTACATATTGAAATATAGTGAATTTTATGAATGGTAAAAAGAACACTCTCGTAATAATACGCATACACCTACGTTTGATATTCATTTGATTTTGATTACAACATTTGATTACACAATTCTCGTTTTTTTTTTATTTTTTGCTATATCATGTAAAATGTTTTTTTAATAAAATTAGATATTTTCAGCTACATTGACAAAGCATTTTGAATAGCTTCATACAGAACGTAATATATGAAAATAATATTTAACTAAATCTCTATAATATATAATATTGTATTTAATATTTCACATTTTTATATATATATTTATCCTTTATATGTTAAATTATCAAAACAAAAACAAAAAATGCTATTTTATAACTGAATATGGAAAACTTACATTATTAGCCTTCAACGTTTATTTTCAAACTAATTCAAAAACGCCGTTGCATCAACTGTATTGAGTACTGCGGAATTGAAAATTTTACTGCGGAGTTGAATATTTACTGTGTACTTTCAATCGATTTAAAATAACTAGAACAACCTTAAAACATCGACACAACTATGATAAGAAACTTCTATTGAATCTGCTTTCGAGTATCCGCCATAAGCGACATTTTGCAACTAATCTCTCACGTATATCATTGGTCCGTTAAATCTCATCTTGCTCCTGATTGGTCGAAATTAATCATGCCTCATATGCTATCAAATTTGAATGTACAAAAGAAGAAGTTTAAAAAAGAAAAGATATGTTACATTAGAAATTGTTTTACAATAAAATTATTAAGATATATCAAGAACATAAGATTTTATTTTTATCGATGGAGTACATTAGATTCAAAATGTTAAATGTATCGATAAAATAAATGCAATAATCATTTTCTTTCTCTCTTTTCTTTTTTCTTTTTTTTTTTTTTTTTATAATTAGAAAAGAACCAAAATATTCTTCTTATGACTAAAGACACATTTCAAATGTTTATAAATTATTTCTATATAAACGGAGTTACACTTAGATTGGGGAAAATATGATTGTTCAAAGTATATCTATAAAAAAAAAACACATTAGAAATAATAATTATTAATAAAAAAATAAATTGAAGTCGATTGTACTAAAATATGAAATAGCAGTAACTCTGACACACGGAACATAATATACCTATATTATGTACATCTTTTTATTTATATAGTACAGAATTGTTTCTTTTTCTAATCATACCCGGCATAACATGATTTTGTTATATTTTCAATAATGCAAATACCATTATATATGTGTGGTGGACTTTCATACATACACATTTAAGTGCTACACGTGACTTTTTTTCAAATTGATATTTATTTATAAAGTTATATGCGAGGTAATATTTGATAGCAGGTATTTGCATTAGAATTTGTAACTTTTCTGATTATTAAATAGTCATCTGGGTAGCTGGTACGAATGAAGATTTCATCATAAAATTCGATTTATATTTTGAAATTATATATATATACATACACACACACATATATAAATACACAATGTATTATATATATATATATGTATACACACATATATATATTACTATTATAATATCTAAATTACATATATTATACAATGTATTTTAGAGAATATTACAACCTTCATCTTCTTAATCCTTCTAAGAGAAGCTTGAATCAAAAAGATTAGACGTTGACATTGAAAAAATATTACAGTACAAACAAGTCAAAATGAATGAATTAAACAAAAGATGTGTTTCATTGTGAGTGTTTTTTTTTTTTTTTTACAGTTTCTTTAGTTAAAGAAAAAGAAAAGAAAAAAAAAAAAGAGATGATTTAAGAAAGAAGAATACTTTTGTTGTTGAAATACTTTTAACATAAATAACGCTTCTACATCGCACAGTACTTTTCCGTACGAGTTATTAAATTATAAAGTACACTCAATGTATTATATATAAGTAACATCTCGTTATGAGCCTTAATATTGCTTAATGCTATTATTTTTTTTTTTTCCATTGTTATCTGCATGTATATATAATACATATATTAATTAGAACAACTGAGAAATACTTTATAAAATCAAGGCAGGCTTATATACATTTGGTTGATTAGAACATGATGATAGTTTTCTTACGTTAATACAAAATAAATCTGACGTTAATATTATTATTATTATTATTATTATTATTATTATTATTATTATTATAAAAACGAGAGGAAAAAAAAATTGCATCTCTTGCGTGAGCTAATCTTTGTATATTTTGTTGCTTTCATAGGCATTGCATGCATAAATTTAATTTGTTTTTCTATTAATAATTTACCTTTTTCTCATTTCACGTTTGGATATTTATATATATCCCTTTCACACTTTCCACATCGTTTACTTAAAAATTACAAAAAAAAAAAAAGAAAAATAAAAAGAAAAAAAGAAAATGATTTTTCAAAAAATGTTTATCTTTTTATATTATTATTAAAGCGTCATTTTAAAAAATATTGTAATTCATGCTTAATGATCTGATGGAATGATTCATTCTACTATCGTCTATTTAAATATGTCCAATTGAATGTAAAAATATACATTATTGGAATAATTGAATGAAAGGAAAAGAAGAAGAAAAAAAGAAGAAAAGAAAAAAATAATAATAAAATAATAAAATTTAATTATTTTAAATGATGAATCTATTTTACTCAGAATTAGTTTCTCATTAAAGTCTATCGATAAGATAATAATTATCTATTGGGTTGCATTACATATTTGTTCTATTTTCTCTATTTGAGAAAACAAGACGAATACTTCCACAATATTATCGAATTGACTTTTCTCTCTTTCTCTCTTTATCTCTTTCTCCCTCACATTATCCAGATGATTAAATGTAATCCAAGCAAACATTACAGTGTTACGAACTGGTCTATTAATAAATAAATATTGTGATACGTATTTCATTCAAAGATTGTCCAATCACTTATCGTACTTTGTTGCGTTATGTATTTCTCAAAAACTTAATTGCACTGATTAAAGCATAGCATAAAATGTCGTTGGCACGTTCCTTTCACGTAACTTCGGATTTAACCTTTTTCTCTTCAACTAATTTAACATCGGTAACGTGCAAATTATGAATACTTTTAGCAGCGAACTTAATAACTGATTGTGTAGACACTTGAGTAGTATGTCTCAAATCCAAACGTTTAAGCACTTTACACCTTGCAAGATGATCTAATGTTATCTCCGTGAGTAGCCTGCAATTGGCTAAATTCAATGATGCCAGATTGGTGACTGCTTGTGCTGGTGGTGTTGCCAATTGAGCTACACCAGCATCGGTAACTCTTCCGCAAGAAGATAAATCTAATGTTTCGATATAAGGCAAATGTTGAACTATATATCTTAATGCTATATCTGTGATTTCGCATCCTGCCAAGGATAAATTTTTGAGATGTTTAAGTCTAGAGGTTTTGTCAATTAAACCAGGTCGTGAATCTGTTGGAGGACTGAGAACTTCTCTTAGACTGGAATCATTCAATCCAGCTACATTACTCAAATCCAAAGTAACGAGCGGAGGACAGCTACAAGTTCTCAAAGCGCAAACTCCTGTCCATGAGCAACCTTGTAACGACAAAGAACGAAGTTGCGGTAATCTACCTAATAGCCAAGCAAGCTGTTGCTTTGTTACACTGGTCCAATCAAGTGAGAGACTCTCAGGTTGTCTTCTTGCAATACCGGTTAAATGTGAGGCAGTCAAATGAGAATGAGACATATCAAGTTTTCTCCACAAGCTTGGATCTATACTATATTTTCCCCATGTACGACAAACCAGGGCACAATTTGCTAAGTCTTTTGCGTTCAAATATCTAAAAACAGCTAGTATAGCTGTTTTGTCATAAACTAACGATTGTCCATTAAAATCTGACCCAGATCTTTGTACAGGGGGTAATGAAACAGGCCTAACTACTACGTGAGGCCTCTTCAATGATTTACTACTTGAACCAGTTAACTGTACAGCTAATTGTGTACGTAAAGCAGTCCTTTGCTCGCCTTCAGCTGGTTCTCTATCATTCCAGGTCTGTAATTTTATTTCATTTCATTCGTGCTCATATCGTAATGATTATTATTATTATTATTATTATTATTCAAAAAATAATGATAATTTAAATCTTTTAGTCTTCTAGTAAGTACACTTACCTCATTTGGATCGAGTCTCGATCTTTTACTTGGCGTCATGGCTCTTTCAGAATCTGTTGTAGGTGTTGACGAGGCTGCACTAGATGCTGAAAGTTTACGAGCACGTGCTTTTGGCTGTCGTGGTCTGTAATCCAAGTTTCTACCACTTTCACAGCATTGAGGACACTCCCAGCTATTTGGTAAATCATCGCTTACAGTTATTCTTTGTGGGTCCAATCCTATACATTCTGGATGAACTATGTCAAAACATATGGAGCATTCTACTAATCTCGATGGTGCTGTCGGTGTAGGTTTACCTATAAATAAACAATTATCAAACAAACTGATTACATATTTTTATCTTAACTTGATCTAACATATATTGATATATAAATACCCATTAGTGGAGCAGGTTGTTGACCCCAACCATCCAATTGGCATACTTTACAAGCTGCTGTAACTGGTAGCATGGGCCTAAGGCACTGTCTCATCAAACACGTCTGCTTGGCACGTCCACTACCACCAAATTTCACCATATCTTGACAGTACAAACATTCTCCGCAATCTGTTCTCGTACATGCCTCACACTTTTTGCATCTAGTACGTCTTCTTCTTGGATATGCTCTTTCTGATTTTTCTTGAGAATGATGCCTTTGTATTTTCACAAAAGATTTCTTTGTTATCCTCATACGTTCCTAATTAAAATAAGACATTGTATTTAAATTGTATATAAAAGAGTACATTCAAAGTTTATTGCATATTCTGATATTATTTACTCCTTCTGCTATAGTCAATGCCGGCGGTGGTGGTAAGACTGGATTACCAGTTACAGCTGCTTCAGGACTATCGTGTCGGTGTTGTTCGACTAGACATCTAACATCATGAATCAGGGCAACGGGATCGTGTATTAATTCAGGCACATTCTTTTTCGAAGATGGCAATGAATGCAAATACATGACAATTGCTTTTAAACCATGTAATTCGTAAGGTGTAAGATGGACATGTTGATGATGTTGTGGAACTAAATGTTGCCTTTGGGATTCAGATATATCCAAGTGACTTCTGCCTAGTAGAACGTGTACGTATCTTTCGAGAACATACCTGCAATAAAATATTAATATATAAATGAAATAAAAATAGCTGTTAGAGATGTGCTTCATCATTGAGCACATACCATAACATTTCTGTAAAAAAAGGATAGCGAAATTTCTGAGGCACTTTAGTATGTTCCTCAACTTGGGCAACTTTCAATTGTTTTTCAATACCAAAGCTATGAAGAAAATTGCCACCAAATACTAAAGAATCTTGAGGTGTGTAAACTGCATGAATCCATCCAGTTGGTATAAACAAAGTCATTCCTGCAGTAAGACTTATTCTGCCGCATCTATCCACCATATCACCAAAAAATACATCTGATTGCTTTCCACTTAATACCCATTCTTGATAAAGAGTCAAATTCTTTTCTGTAGGTGGAATTAGCCAAAAGATCTTTCCACCACGTAATATATGATACCATACACTGGTTCCACCAAAATCAACATGAAAATCTGTATAACATCCTTTCACCGACATTAAACAATACTTCTGTACTTTTGGATACATCATATCTTCCAAAAGATTTGTAGATTCTACTTGAGACTCTTTCAAGTGTCTCGGCCATATAACATCTACCCAATCAACTTGACGAACCAAAGTTGGTGACTGCACATAATTTTCCAATTTAGTATGACTAAATTCCAGCGATATTACATTCAATAAACGTTCTTTATTTTGATCTTCATAATATTTCTGCCATTCCTTCATTGTCATGTCTTCATTTTTCTGGGTATTAACATCCATAACATCAAGTATCCTTTTAGAACCTAAGACAAGAAAATACACATTATTATTTATATTTAAATATATCTATCATTGTCGATAAGAAAAGTATATAAGATAATGACATACCAACGCAAGTTCTAACATCATTGACGGTAAAGTTAGAGCTAGGTACTCTTAAACCAAGTCCAGTTTTGTCCTTAAACAATAAGGGTATTCCAAGTCCATGCTTCTGAAGATATGCAAGATTCAATTCTGTTCCATTCATTTCACGGAATAATCCAGTAAAATGACTGAGATCATATCTGTCGCACTCAATCTTTTCATCGAGCTGAAAAGTTCTACGTCCTTCAATTTCTTCATCGCCAATAGCCCAATCATCGGTGTACAACTTTCTCGTTCTCTCTCTCTATATTTAATTTATATGCATGTATATGTATATATGTATAAATATATAAAAAAATGGAATAATATAAGAAAAAACAATGAAATATTATATTTCTTATATTCTTTCTCCCTCTCACTCACTCTCACTGTATTTTTCACCCCTTCACACATGCACAAAACAAAAGAAATGATGAAAGTTATATACTTAGTAGGTAATGTAAACATATATTATAAAACTATTCGATAAATTATTATAGATTTTTTTGGTCGATAGTTAGTTAATAAAATGTTTGTTTACCAATTGACGCCTTTTTGGCAAAGAAGTAGAATCATCGGCCATTGTGGACATGCTGTCAGAAACGTATCATCGAAAACTCGTAGAATGCTTAAAGTTTTTTACTTCACAAATATCGAAACAATTCTTGCGTCGATATATGAATTAATCCTTTTTCATTATTTACATGTCACAGACAGATAATTGAAATTACGATTAGCTTTTCGTAGATATTACTTGCCCAATACGATTTTTTCGCCATTTTCCTGCCGGGCAGTGTTGCTACAACAAAGTCTCGATTGGACTAAAGTCTCCATGTTTCTTCAAAATCTCACGTAGGCCACTTATTAGTTATATAGGGCATCTTCCGATTCCGCCTCCTAACCTTTTAATAATTTAGTATGTTATTCAAAAATGATTTATTTTCTTCATATATTTGTTTTCTTTTAACATAATAATAAAATAAGACAAATATTTAATAGAGAGACGTATTTTTATTGGATTTTTGTTGAAAAATAATATCTATAATTGTAATACTATTTTTGAGCCAATGACGTGGTTAGGCGCCATAGGGATATATTTATTTTTGTTACTAGCCTTATGTTATAGGTTAATAAATGATCTAGTATTGTTGGTAGGTTAGAATGCTAAATGGATACGAGAGTCAATTGAAAGATTGAAAGTTCTGTGTATTTGTCGGTATCAATATTACTCTAGGTTATTATTGATGACGTTGCAAGTTGCATTTCGATAGATATTATTTTATTTATAATTTTGAGATAATATATTGTGATTATAATGTTGAGTTTAAGGGATAAACAAATAAATGCTCTGAAGCAAATGTTAAATTTAAATCAACCTGAACAAAAGCACGACGAGGCAATACCAGCATGGAAAATATTGATCTACGATAGACTTGGTCAGGATATTATTTCACCATTGATATCTGTTAAAGAATTGAGAGAGCAAGGTATTACTCTTCATATGCAATTGCATTCAGACAGAGATTCTATTCCTGAGGTACCGGCCATATATTTTTGTGCACCTACCAATGAAAATTTGGGAAGAATCGGACAAGATTTACAGAATGGTCTTTATGATATGTATTATTTAAATTTTATATCTCCAATATCTAGACAAAAAATGGAAGATTTAGCATCTGCTGCTTTGTTAGGAGGAGTTGTCTCTAATATTCATAAAGTATACGATCAATATTTGAATTTTATTACTTTAGAGGATGATCTTTTTATATTGAGGCATCAAAACAGTGACATTATATCATATCATGCTATCAACAGAGGAGATGTGAAAGATAGCGAAATAGAATCTGTTATGGAAATAATAGTGGATTGTTTATTTTCTGTGTTTGTTACAATGGGAACAGTCCCAATTATTCGTTGTCCTAGAGGAAATGCTGCAGAAATGGTTGCAAAAATGATTGACAAAAAGATCCGAGAAAATGTTTGGGATGCAAGAAATAATCTTTTTGAAGGAGAAACATCTGGACATTATAGTTTCCAAAGACCTTTACTTATTGTACTAGATAGAAATGTAGATATGGCTACTCCTTTACATCACACCTGGACTTATCAAGCATTGGCCCATGATGTATTAGAAATGGCATTGAATAGATTGGTAGTAGAAGAAAATATTGGAAAGTCTCCTGCAGGTGGAACTCGTTCTAAAACCAGAGCATACGAATTAGATAGCAGAGACCGTTTCTGGTGTCAACATAAGGGTAGTCCATTTCCAAGAGTAGCAGAAGCTATTCAAGAAGAATTAGAACAGTATCGAACTTATGAAGAAGATGTTAAAAAACTAAAGTCTTCTATGGGTATAGATAATGAAAGCGAGGTTGCCTTATCTATGGTTTCTACAAATACTGCTAAATTAACAAGCGCAGTAAATTCATTACCACAACTTTTAGAAATGAAACGTTTGATAGATATGCATACTTCTATAGCTACTGGTATTTTAAATTGCATCAAATCCAGACGTCTTGATACATATTTTGAGTTGGAGGAAAAAATCATGAGTAAACAAACATTGGATAGAAGTGTATTTGATACGATAAGCGAGCCAGATTGTGGTACACCTGAAGACAAACTTAGATTAGCCATTATATATTACATTTGTACAAATAATATGTCTGATGCAGATTATAACAAACTGGAAGCTGCTTTAGAAACTGCAGGCTGCGATTTAAGTCCTTTACTATATATTAAAAGACTAAGGAGTTATACTAGAATAGCAGAAATTCAAAGTAGTTATGAAGGTGGTGGAACCAAAACCGTCAGTATGTTTTCAAAACTCATGAATCAAGGATCTTCTTTTGTAATGGAAGGAGTTAAGAATTTGGTTGTTAAAAAACACAATTTACCAGTAACAAAAATAGTTGATGAACTTATAGAATCAAGGATATCATCTCAAACCGAAGAATATTGTTATTTGGATCCAAAGCAATTGAAATATTCCGAGCAGATGCCTAAAAATCGACCAACATTCCAAGAAGTGATAGTTTTTATCGTTGGTGGTGGAAATTATATTGAATATCAGAATTTAGCTGATTATGTGAAGCAAAAAAGTGGTGCAGGAGTTAATAAAAGAATTGTATATGGTTCAACATCTTTTATAAATGCTAAACAGCTTCTTAAACAGTTGTCACTATTAGGACAAGAAGGACATTCGTGAAAATTGTCAAATACCTATATGAAAATGGTATAAAAAAAAAGAAATTTTATTTATCATAATCCCAAAATTAATGTATACGGCTTGTTAGTATTTTATTTGTTGCTATGTTACCTGTGAACATCTTGGGGAGAAAATAAAAGTTCATTATTTTTTATATACACTTTTCTTCAGTTTAGCCTAGATATAGTAGTATATCCTATATATAAAGTTAACTCTTAAGTTAGGTCACTTAGCAATGAAATCTCTGTTTGATCGATAATAAGATAACCTTTATAAAGACGTAGAAAAATTTGATTAATAAGAATTTCAAAAACACCGAGACATTATATTTAAGAAAGAAATAATGGCGACGGCACATAGAAAAAATAATTTGGATTTCGTCAAACGAGCAGAAATTCCCAAAAATTCTCTCGAAGGTGTTAAAGAATTGTATTTATCCAAACAAGAGGCACAGAATATCAAGTAAATAAAAAATTATAAAAATATATTATTGGTAAAGTAAAAATCTTTGAAATTCCTTTGAAAACTATTAATGTAATTTTAAATTGCGCGCCTTTTAATAGAAAATATCCAGAATGGGATGTCCCGCGAATTAATCCAGCATTTGAATTAATAAAAGCACGTAGAGATTTAAATATTTCTGAACAAAAATTACGTGAAAAATGGATCGAACAAGAAGAGAAAAGAAAGGAAATGGATGAACAGTGGAATAATTTAAGGGAACAAGAATTAATATTTCGAGAATCTTTCATAAAGTATAATACTTTTGTTAAAGAAAATCAAGAAAAACGACAACGCGCGAAACGAAAAATTAGCGAAGAGCGGGAAAGACAAACGAAATATCAAGAAGATGTAAGCAATTATTAATTTTTGTATTATTAATTTATGCAATTTAAATATAATAATAAATATATTCGTTTAGGTCGATGATTTAGAAGAAAAGTTAAATTATATGAAAGGAATGTGCGAGAAGATGCAAAAACATGTAGAAATTTATAGAAAGTATCAAAATTATCTCGAAAGGGTTGTCAATGAAACCGGAAGTTTTAAATCGATAACGGACATTTTTCAACGATACGAATCTTTAATCGAAGCTAAGGCATCTCTTTCCGAAGATCAGGATAAAAACATACAATTATTAGAGGAAACCGAAACAAACATAGTAAGCCAATTTCATTTTATTTTGTTATTTAAACAACTTGATTCGATATTTAATTTTGTAGCATCATATGACGGATGTAAAGTCGCAAACGTTGATCAGATTAAACAATAAATTGTCAATGCTACAAGGACGATACGAAAAAGCGAAAGTGCAAGCTTTAAAATGGGAAACTTTAGTTTCGAAAATAAAAGAGGCAGCGATTGAGAAATATTTAGAGTTAACGAGAGTTAAAACCTGTTGTAGAAATCTTTATCATCAGATTTGTCAAAGAAAAGGAATTCCTCTAACAGTAGCCGACGATGATATTGAACAACAATTGCTTAACATCAAGCGTACTATTTTAGAGCTAAGACGTATTATAAGTACTACTAAGAAGGTAGCAGCGAAAGTTTAGTCATAATATAAAAATCAATAAAAAAAAAAAAACATCTGTCACAGACGATATTAATTTAATTTAATGACTTTATTTTAAGATTATTCTTGATAACGTTTTTGCATGATTTTTCTAGCAGCTGGTAAATGACAACCGGATACATTATGAAGTAATTCAGAGTAATCATCTTCTAGATGTTGTTTCAATTTCTCTATTGCTTCTTCTCGAGAGAGTGGAATTTCTAAGCCTTCGGTCATTATCTGCATTTCTTCTTTCTCAACGCAGCTATGTGGTTAAATATATTATTATTTAAGAATATATAGGAAATCATAGGAACTGATGGAACTGAAGGAAAAGGTAAATATTAAGGACTCACAGGGCACAAGGTTGGGTAGGAGCAATTTGTGTGAGAGAAGGAATTTTTAATCTTGGTTTTTTGTCTTCGTCAAGTCTTAATTGTTGGGACTTGGTAGCTTTGTCGACCCAATAAACTTTATGCATCATTTCTGTGATACGTTTTTCGATAATACCAAGATACAGCATAACATTGCCCATGGTAACATGAGAATTGTCACCCAGTAATTGTAGAATAGGTGAATTATCGCATTTAACAGCCTTAAAGAGAGCCTCTATTCCCTTCAGCATTTTTTCTATCTCGTCATCGCACTAAAAAAGGAAAATAAAAGATGAAGATAGTAATCCGAGTAAGAGTAATAATAGTAATCAAATGTTACCTTTGAAAGTTCTTCTTCAGCATCATCCGCAAGCTTAGTCTGTTCTTCCAATTGATTTGTAATAGTTTCTAACGTTTCTGCCTGTTGTTTTTCTCTAAATTCATGCAATGCTCTTGCCTCGTCAATGGCAACTGTCAACTCAGCCATCTTTAATTGAAGACTCTCCATTTCATCATTGAGTTCATTAACATAATTAAAGAGTGCAAAATTTTCTTCCTCTTGCTTGACAAAGTGAGCTACAATTCTGTCAATATTGCTCTCACCTAAATATAACGTTCAGAAATAGAAAATTGTTAACATAAAAGTCGTGAAAATAATATTACCTGTAAATTCTTTGATCGTTTCAAGAATATGCATATAAGTAGCTATTTTATCTTGTTGTTCTCGTCTTTTAGCAGCTCTCTCAGCTTCCTGTTTCACATGCAAATCTACGGTTCTTCTATATTGACCTTTGACCCCAAGGAATTCCTGTAATTTCATCTCATTGTCCAGAGTTCTTTGGAGTTCACACATTTCTGCTGTATGAGCATTAAGATCCCTCGTTGCTCTAAGATTAAATTGAAGTAATTATTAAGAACAATTGTTTACATCCTAACTAGATATAAAGATACCTTTCACGAAGAGCTTGAATCTTGTTCATCTCTTCGTCCCTTTGATTAAAAGTTACAGTAGCTTGTTCGATCAAATCGTTAATAATTTGCTTTCCAGTATTTAATTGACCAATTAATTTATTCCAGAGTGTTGTAAATTGTGCTCTTTCTTTTAACAATGTCTCAATCTCTCCACGAAGCTTAGCATTTTCTGATACAACTGTATTAAATCTCCTCGTAGCTACTTCTAATCGATTTTCCAATATAAACACAAGTTTATTATGTTTCACAGCATTTTCCTTGGATTGTACATCCGTTACACTCTTTCCTCTTAACATTGAAACTTCTTTCGATATCTGTATTATTAAGTTAGGATTAATTAAGTTATCATAAGATTATTGAAAAAGAAATAGATGGAAGAGTATATATATATATATATATAATGGCAATACCAGTGACCTGCCTAATTTGCCTATTTAATTCACTAATTTGTTGTTTTTCGGACTTGATAGAATCAATATATTTGGAACGTTGCTGGAATAACTCTTTTAATTTGATATCGTCTGCTTCATCTTTCTTAAGAAATTTTTTTGATTTAGCTGATCTAATTGCAAGCAACAATTCAGCTTTCTCATACTCCAATCGAGCAATCATAATTTGTTGATTACGAAGCTGAAGACCACCTTCCTCTGCACATTTCAAACGATCATTTTCCATTATTCTATATTGCCTCCTTAATCTTGTTAATTCGACTTCTGGCATCGTCTCCATCTCTAACGCTCCTTTAACTGCACTACTAGTTCTTAAAAATTGCATTTTTATATTTCACAATTTATACTTTCTCCGTATCTTTCAATTGTAATAGTTTGGTCGAGAACTGTTGTGATTATTTTGGAAGATTATGTTTCGAAAGATACTTGATATCTATTCTTTTTTTTTCTTTTAGATCTTCAGTTATGTCGATCAACGACATTTGAGAAAGACATCTGCTGTCTATTGCTGAGTTTCGACAGCTGTTGTGTACCTATGTATGTGTCCATTCTTTTTGTTGATTTTCTCGGTTGCCAGGCACCGTTTTAGGTATGTATCGTCTCGAAATTTTTAAAGAAAGAAACAGAAAGAGAAAGGGAAAGACAAGGAAAGAAAGTGAGAGAGATAGATAGATGTTACATCTATTTATCAAGACAACAGGGTTGCATCTATTAGTTAAGGTTTTGCTCAATGTTATATAAAACATGGTTGTGGGTTCAGGATCATTACATTCTTGGACTCCACTTGGACACGGATGACGAAGAAAGTCTGGAGTTTGCGTCATTTAATTCTGGCGTAAGAGCGTGAACTCGTAATTATTATTGTTTTCTTTTTGCTTACGAGGTAATTTAATTATGAAATCAACCGAGTTTTAGTTCTATCGAGATAATGGTAATAAAAGGATGTTCGTTTAGAAATCAGCTTTAGAATAAATGTAATAAAAATAAATGTTTGTAAAAAAATGACGAATGCGAGGACGAGTCTCCGATATGATCTACAATTTTGGTGCAATCGACTCAGGTGGCTGACTGCTCGGCCAGGTGTCGAGTACATTGGTGGGGGAAGGTATGTTAGAACCCTGGAGTCGGTCATCCATGCGATTAGTTCGTCGGTGGTGGGGAATGTTGGTGGCCGGGTCGATCGGGAATAGAATGCTGAAGCCTTTGTCAGGTGTTTACGCGTTTCAACTAATCGATTATGCTGTATAATGTTTAACTACGATTTTTATTAACTATATTTCGAGATATGCAAATATACTGTTATAAAATACATTTAAAGTGTATATATATACACGATAAGAATAATGCTAACGTATAAGTATGTGGGTAATTAATATATGTATATATATAATATATTAATGAAAACATAATTTCCTCGTTAATTAATATAACAATAAGCTAATTACATGTCATTGCATTTAAATATACATATTTGAACCGCAATGCGCGTTAATGCATCCCCTCTTAAATTGTTTTAATTTCGTAGGTTAAGAGCCGGCGGATTCGTCGTTCGTTTGAATTCGGCCGAACTCGTCTATCTTCGAGTCACCTCGTGCGCGGGAGTACTAGGAGCGCCGACGGTACTGCAGTACACTTCGAGCGTCCGCGCACGTCAGTTCTTTACCTGTCATTATATATTTTGTTATCAAATAAAAAAGAAAAAATCAACTACTATTCCGTAATATTTATTTTCCGTTGGACGCGTGCACACGGTGAGTCATTACCTGGCGATACATACGTGGTAATAAGCAAGCTCGTGAAGTGCAGTGTATATATATACATATATGTGTGTGTTTCTATGTTCCTTTTAAACGTGTTTTGTTCGTCATCATTTGTTAATACTTCTACGAAAAAATTGACGTTCAACATAAATGTTATTCTATTATAATTTCTACTATAAAGAAGTAAGCATATTCTGACATATTATTATACGTAAAATAATAAATGAAATTAGAAATAATGACGAACAATAGCTTGGAAGATGGATCGATGTATAACGTTAGCTAGCTTGACATTATTTTATTTATTCGTTGCATCGAATAATTTGATCGGTTAGTGGTGATTTATTAAGAAGAATTTCTGACAAATTCGGAGAGGATGCTGCCAAAGAAGAAGGAGTGCCAACAACAAGTGGAGCCTTATGCTCTCGAAGATATGATATCGGATTTACAAGCAAGAAGAAGTTCACTCGATCACGAGGACACTCTTCAAGATCCAAGTGAACTTTTGAAGCAACGTGAAAGGGATCTTGTTCTCGCCGCTGAACTTGGCAAGGCCTTGCTCGAAAGAAATCAAGAATTAACCAGGCAAAGCGAGTTATTAGCCGAAGAATATGCCGCCAAACTGGAGGTGAGTCAGATTGTAAGTTTCAATTGCACTGTTGCACTCTTTTATTTTTACCTATATGTTTTTTCTTGTATTTATTTGAAAAATTCATTAGTAACATCACCCTCGTTTGGTACATCTACAGTCTGAGATCAAAATAGCTTTTTATTATAAGTCCTAACAAAAAGATGAGAAAGAAGAAGAAGGATTAGTTACAATAGTTGATAGAATAATGGCTTTAGAACTTTCATACGATCTCTCGGTTGCATTACACTATATATATATATATAAACGATTATGTGAAGAAATGTGGGAAATGAATATATAAAAATATATTCATTTGTCAAATGTAATCTGATTTTTATCTCGCTCTGTGTGTACATTCTTTATATTCTGAGATCAATATTTGTTTCATTCCAAATTCATTTCTAACGGTATCATTTCGAATTCTAATGAATTTTTTAAATAATAACAAAGGTGCGAACAATATATATATTATATATATATCTAAAGAAACGTGCGAATTTTCGTAATTACGGTTTTACAGAGCTCTGAAACGTTATCTGTCACGTTGCAAGCAATCGCAATTGCAATCGCATAAAACAGTAGTGAGAACTTGTACGGTCTTTTTTACATTTAAACGTTCTTTTCAACTTGCATGCATACACACACAYACACATACACATCCACATATAGGTAAATATGTATACATATGTGCATAAAAGCAAAGAGTCGGGGTTGCGGGGTAAAATATATACATTACGAAACTTGAAAAAGGCGGAAGAAGTTTCGCTTGGCCGACTAAACTGCAACAATACATACTAGTATAATATATAATACTATACTTTATTATTATATTATTATATATATATAATAAAATATAGTAATATAAAGTAAGATAGATAATATTGGGTTAGTTTAACAAACAATATTAGAGTTTTGATTAGTTTGATTATTCTATATTATTATGACTAAAATGTAATATTATATGTACTATGTTATCGGATTGCTTACAATATTTTTATAACTATTTATAATTCGTGTAGAGGAAAAAAAAAGCAAACTCTGCAAGTGCATTCAATTTCCAATGCAATGAAATCTCTCGCTTGGTTGCATTCATCTCGTGAAAAGTGTATTTGAAATGTCTCGTCTTGTCTCTCGTAGATCGGTGCTCTGATTTCAGCGAAATCTTCTGATGGAGAAACGCGTACGTAAATCCATCCTACTCACTGATTTCGAACTTTCGTTTTCTTTTTTTTCTTTCGTTATGTCTTCCCATTTTTTTTACGTATATACAAAAAATATACACGTTAGACGTATGTGCAAATAATGGAAATATTTGAGACGCGATGTAACCGGTACATTTGTAAATAATATTTTGACAATAAAAGGCTAGCTTAAATTATAAATTGGAAAACATGGAGACAGATAGACCAAAGTCACCGAGGGGGAGGCAATACAGCAATGAACAGAAAGCCACGAAAGCGTGGAAACAAGGCACTTAAGCAACGCAACATCAAAGACAATGCCCGGTACCACGCTCTGCCTGCTTACTTGCCTGTTTACCTGCCTACCTGCCTACCTGCCTACCTGCCTACCTGCCTATCTGCCCGTCTGGATTGTCTACTCGATTGTTTCTTCTCCTAGTTTTCTGCATTTTGTCTGTCACCTTATTTTTGACCTAAGTAAAAAGTATCTTACAGTTACAGAGAATGCAGAAATTTAATTATTATACTTATTTATTATTTGAAGCTTCCTAGATGATTTAGACTTGTAGTTAATGAGTAAAAAGTAGTCTAACGAGTTTCAAAAAAAGATCTATTTGTTTTGATATATTTGCATATAGTTACAGGATGTAGGCGCAAAATGTAATGTAATGAAATCAAACGATCTATGCAATGAGTCGTAAGAATCGTTTGTTCCTATTCAATGATTTAGTTTTACACGGAACATGGTGTTACTACCTACCTACATCCCATAAAAAATTGTCTTTTATCGCGATGACATAAAATCAGACACCGTTGAACATTGTTACCGTTAGAAGAAGAAGAAGAAGAAAGACAAAGCTCAAAGATAAATTCGACTATTAATTGTAAGAGAAATAATTGCATCCGGAAGACGGAAGATAGCCCATAGGTACGGTGCCATTTCAGAGAAAGTACGAGTGTGCTTCCTGAAGCCAACGTTGCATAGCACTAAAAATATCCTTGCAAATGTGTTAGTTTAGCTTAATGTCTCGTTAACGTCACCTCTTTTTTAATTCACAACGACAATGGGTTTAAACTTAATCGAGATTACGTTGGAAGCACAATCTTATAAGATATCTTAGGAGAATGTTTCTTATTTCTTTCCTTATATTATATATGCAGAGAATAATAATAGAAAAAATGCAATATCCAAACAATACCGTTTCATGTCAATTGAATTATTTTGTCGATGAATACAAATCATAAAATTCCTATTCTAATTTATGAATTAATGATCGATCAAATACATTTCAAACATTTTCATAGCGTTTTCCTATTCGAGCATGATCGTGATCGACATGCTATGATTTGGCATGCCATTTAAATAAACTTATGATACGTATGAACTACACACCATATGTACATAACAACACATATGTATACATGAATTACGTGCATTAAATAAGAAGTTGGAAAGTAATATCGCACGCACTTCCGATTAGTCTACGGGGTCCCCTACGTTTCCGGACAGTTTAATTAAAGTTTCTGTGTTTTCTATACACGTGGTATGTTTATCGATCCACGAATAATAAAGGTTCAACTTATGTAACCAAATGGAAAGCATTTTACGTGCGTTTTTTCACGATTTATCTTTTCGATTAATTCTAATATTTTCATATATATATATTTTTACTTTTCTCTTTTTGTTCCGGCTAATTATCAAATCGTATATGAATTGACTGTTAAATTGTATCGATCGTATAGCATCATCGTATTTGGACGATCCAATTTTGTCTTGATACTTATCGGTGGTAGGCTTGTTAAAAATTAGGTCAGCTTAGGCCAGGTAACGAGGATAATACGCAAGAACGAAGCCGTTACTTTGGTATTTCTCTTGTGTTGTATAATTGTAGATCTTTCCGCGTGTCCCCTGTATGTCGGAAAACCTTTGTTTGAGAACGAAATTATTATGATAAACATCGAGATTTGTAAAAAAAACAAAAAGTAGAAATTACACGACCTGTATCTATTCTTGTTTATTATGCTTTGAACATAGTAAGTAAGCTCATCAAGTCTTTCGCCAATGATTCTGTACCAAGTTCGACCCAGAAGTATTATATGCTCGTAATGCTCGATCATGATTGTCAGGAAAGTGCCTTGAAACAGAGAGAAAGAGCACGATTATGCATCGAATGCGCTTTTCCTTTTCAATATTTATCACAGCAACAGAGAACGGTAATGGCACCTGCTAAGATCCACGGAACTTTTTCCTCCTCGTCTCATTTCTTTTCGCGATTGCATTCATATGAAAATGGAAGCACAGGTTTATAATCATTTCTGTATATGTATGTATGTTGAGATATAGTTGTAGGTAGTAGAGTAGTCTATGTCGACGTTGCGGTATGCTTCGTTGCTCTTGCCAGAGATGCGTTCTACCCTATAAATTTTATTTATGAGTCACCATGAGTTATTTACACTACGTGTACAACAAATTGTTTCCTTAGATAAAAATGAAAAAAAAAAAAAAAAAACATTTGCAGAGAATATTTGTTTCGGTTAATTTATTCATTTATTTATTTACTTGTTTGCAGTAACGTTATACGTATGATGTAGAAAAATTTGTTACGCGTTTACAGAAAGATTCAATGAAATTTGATGTCATTAAAATTACAATGATCAACTTACTCGCAGTATTTAATTTTTTCCTAATTGTGTTATATATAGAAAGAAAAAAGATTCGAAACACACTTAAATCGTTACGGTATAGAATCAAACTCGCTTTCGAAATGAATTCAAATAAAGATCTATATCATGATCCAACGGTTTTCGTGGATCATCGTAATAAGAGTCGAAATCATTTGTAAATATCTTTTTTTTTTTTGCGTGACCTACTTTAGAAAATACTTTTGCTTGTTCTCGGAAACGTAGAGACGTTACGATTTGTTTTGTTTTCTTTCTTACGTTTTTATATTTCTGTTTATCTTGGATTGGCACGTTCTAATAGCTTAGAAACACGGCAGAGTTAATTGGTGCGCTGAAGAAGTCTCTCGTTCGGAGATTAGGCATTTCAAGAAGTCGACACGAAGCAGACAGGAAGTAGTCTATCACGAAAAAGTAGATCGTTACAGGTATTAGAAATATTAGGAACCTTCGATCATCTTTAGTTGACTTTTGTACTCGTATAATAAAAATAGTTGTATTAGTATTAGTTTTGGCCACAGTATGCGAGGAGATACATTGGTCTTCAATATCTAAGCGGTGAGCCACATATCGCCTCGAAATCAGCTCGCATTACGAATCCGTAATACGAGCAGAGTTAATTCCCTCACCCCTCAACCCTTACTCCCTTCATCTCTTACCGAGGAAAGTGCATATGCAGTTTCATTTGCGAGTCCGAGCGAAAAAAGGATCGCTGCCCTTGCAAAGTGAATCGACTATGCTAACTTGCTCCTTTCTCCAGAGTTTAACACTAAACAAATTATTATTTTAATAAGATAACTTTTGTTTCATTTTTATTTTTTTTAAAGATTCCTGTCAATTTATGCAATTCATTGTAAATCAAACGCGTCAAATGAATTTTATAAGAGAAAGGTTTACTGTAAAATGGATTTAATCTTCAATGATCACGATCGTGAAAGGCGATTTCGTCAGGGACAAGTGCATTTCAGTCTACGTGACTCACTCGTAATAAATAAATAAATAAATAAAATAAAAAAGTTTAACTCCTACAGGTTGAGCAAGGAAGGAAGAACATTTTTCGAGAATCATCAAGGTCGATCGAAGATTAGCAATTATCGTTTGCAAAGTTTTTTTTTTATCGTGTGCAACCGAACAGACCGGACGATAAATTTTATCTTATCTCGATATGCTTACGTCGATAAAATTCATATAATATAAAGAGAGAGAAAAAAAAAAAGAAAGAAGAAGAGAGAAGGATGAGTAATAAGGAATAGATTAATTAGAAATCCATTATATTTTTTCTAATATTAATTACAAATTCTTTTTCATCTCTACTTCTTATGCAAAAATGAATATTTTTCTAATCATTTGATTAATTCCCTTTTTTTTTTTTTTTAACTATTGCATTACTCTAAATATGATTCACGATTGGTTTGGAGATGAAGGCGAGTATCAGGAGAGAAGAGAAAGAAGGGAGAGATTATATAGCGGTATAGTTACTTAATTATCCGTTCTTTCTTTCCACTCACTCTGTTAATTCTCGTATTATGCTGTTATGGTTGTGCAATGATCATACACTTACAGTGGTTAGTCACGATGTTTTGAAACCAATCGATATTTGCTATCTTAAAATAAGATATATTGGATATATTTATATTTAATTCTAATCAAATAGAATTTATTCGTATAAACAATAGGATATAAAAAAAATTAAAATATACAATCTAATTTGTAATTGAAAAGAAATATAATATTCATGTTACAAGACACGGGATTCTAATTTGAGAGTAAACAGCACGATCGAGAATAGATCAGTTAGCATTAATTTACGATGAATTAGCTTCATTTAAGAAGGTAAAAACGAAGTTTTATGACGTAACTTCTTTAACCCGGATCATCGTGGAATTTCCTTAGCAAATCGTAGTAGTTAGCTTGCTTACTTGCTTACCTTTCCTCTTTTAGAATTAGTCAGCTGGCTTCTATTATACCACAGACTCGTGTCGGATCATTGCTTTCGATATTATGATCTTCCATCCTTCTTGAACTTATTCAAACAGCTACCGAATAGAACGATCCTTTTCTTTCAGTGAAAGTAAACGAATCCTCGTATAATACGATTTAGTATCGGTTTAGAAGAAATTACGAAGGTAATGCGAATTGTAGGTAGGCGAGTGCGTATCGTGTTTACAAAAAAAAAAAAAAAACACACACAAAATTTCAAAATAGTAAACAATTTAGGATTGAAACAATTACAGTTTCTTCACCATTAGATTTCTTTTCTCTCATCGTCGAATTACTTTATATAGTACCTAGTATCGAAATCGACGTGAGAAATCATACATTTTCTTTTCTTTCCAAGTATTCTTCTTCTTCTTCTTTTTTTTTCTTTTTATTATTATCCTCTTTTTCTACGAATTATTTGAACATTTTGATTTATTAATTATTTTATTTCTATATGACGGTATAGACAAAATATTTGTAGTAGAGTATAATAGGAACGTTTTCTCTTTCAGTAGATTGTAGAAAGTTTATTAAAAATGTAATAGAAAAAACTGGGTTGATTCCAAACCGAAACAGAACAGAAGCAGAAGCAGAAGCAGAAGAAGAAGAAGAAGAAGATTTAATGAAGGGAGATCTACTAATCTGATAAACGTATCCGTATCACTTTATCAACGATATATCTTTGCACATACATGCATACACGATTGCAATTCTAAACAATGAAACGATTAGAATCACCAAGCATATATATATTCTTATGATACTTTCCAAATTTCGATTGGTAGCATTTTACTCAACGTCACCAACCTAATTATTAACGATAGGTAAAACATTATATTTTGTTGTTTGCACTATCTAATCATAGTAATAATTCAAATATACTCGCGGAAATAATTTGAAGTTGCATGACTCATCATTTCACTTTGTTTAACATTACACCATCTTTTATTTGTCTTTTTTTCTTAGTAAATATTATTTAGCGTTGAAAATGAAAATCTTGTTATTCTCAAATAACAAGGATCGAATTGATTTAAAATATGAGAAATCGATGAGTCGTAAAATGACTCAGGATCTAATTTGCAATCTTGTTCGTAGTTTTTCTTTTCAAATTGTCCTAAGTCATTTATTATTTTTTTTTCTTCTTCTTCTTTGAATCACCATCTCAAGTATAATAATTATTTATATTATAAATTATCTTGATTATTTATGCAAATTTAAATATAATTATTAGAAAGTTATGATCTGCTGGTCTTTTATTTTTTCTTTTTTTTCGTTTTGGGCCGATTTCAAAAGTACTTTCGTTTCTCTTCAATGATCATTCCAACGAAAGAGAAATTATTTTCCTCTCTTCATTTTTTGCTTATTTCTTTTCTTTTCTTTTCTTTTCGGTTTATTGTTTAAAAATTCGAAAGACGTCCGGTCTTGATCACTTATGTATATAACATGTTTATAAGCGAAGAGACGAAGGAAAGCCCCTTCCGGAATACTTACAATTCGATTTAATGGTAGACCTCGAGACGGTACTTCCGTTCGATATAGAAAGGAAAATTATTGTACAAATGAAATAAGGAAATGAGGGTGACCATTCAATCGCACAAATTACTTTTTCATTAGATTTTACTAAATAACTTATAAAATAATCTTATTACTTGTTTACAATTGTATCAAGTTGAAAATATTAGTGTGTTTGATTTCATCTACGATTACAAATTCATCTCTCCATCAAATTTTCCTTTATTAGAAAAAAAAAAAAAAAAAAGGAACTGGCAGGTGATATTTTTCACGGAAGCGACTACTTTCTTATTGGATCCACGATCTTTCATTGTACCTGAGGTCAAGTTTGAATAAATTTTCCCAAGAAAGGAGTGCGGGATAAACGCAAACTTATTTTCTCATATATACGTGGGTGTATGTATGTCTTCTTCTTTCCACATATGCTCGTTTGTAGGTGTATTGGTATTCTCGAAGAACGGGATCGGTTCTTGTGAGTCACGAGAGATCGGTTTGAAAAATAAAATCTTTTTTCTCTGTCTTCGTCCGTTCTCATAAGTTGTTAGTGTTATCGGCTATTGCGGGAGTTTGCTATAGGGAACATCTTCGTTCTCTTTCTATCTGTTGTACCGTTTGCACGTGTACACTCAGCGTGCACTTTGGTATGCATTTGATCTTGTTAAAGGTCTGGCTTGTGTCTTGCGTGAACCAAAGAAGTCTTATCAGAGAAGTCAATCTATCAGGGAGGCTTTTTTTTCATTGATGACAAAAACGTGCTATTAGTTTTTTGATGTATGTTTGTAGGTCTGTTTATAATGAAATGATTATAACTGTAGGAAGTGCATTTAAAGTCCTCCTCCTTCATCGAATGAGAGATCGTCGTCCTTTGACGGACTTTAGGGGATCGGTGAACTGTGTTCTCTAAGTTGAACTGGAGTCTACCTTACGCTTAGCGAGCGATCGGTCGATGAGTAACCACGGGAGACCAAGGCCATACCTTCCAGCTCGATAAACTCCGTCGACTTTTAAACGACGACTACCACCAAGTACCATCAGCATTTGCTACCAAACCAACTCTTTTAAACTACGTCCGTCGAATATCAAATTCGAGCTTGCCTCGATAGATAAAAATAAACCTAACAAAAAAACAACACATTTCTTACGATGACGCAAACCTACAGATTTTTTTCTTCTTCTTTATTTCTTCCTCAAGTCTGTTGGATATCAAATTCGAGTTAGGCCGCCGATCGATATAAATATCTTCCAAGGAGAAATCATCTAAAGCGAAGCTTCAAATAGATCGAACTCAACGAATGATGGAGAACGAGGACATTTAGAATACAAATTTTTTTTTTCAATTTTCACTCCCAGCTCGTTCATTTTACAATGTCAATAATAATCGTGTTATCTCGAAATGTTGAAAAATAAAAAACAATCGAAAATGAGTTGGTCGTATTACCTTATCTTATCGTTATCACCGTTATCAGTATCACCTCTCATTGATCGAACGTGTGACCTCCAAGAGGGTACAAGCTTGGTATAACAATGTTTCTGAATATTTTATGTATACAACGGGTATACAACACGACGTATGTGTGTAAGATGTGTTAGATCAATATAACACGCGTTTCTTCGTGAAGGAATTCCTTTTGGTTAAATAAATTAAGCAGTCGTAAAAAAAAAAAAAAAAGATGAAAACAAAGTAATATAAAAAATTCAAGAGAGGTCCGCTAAGACCTCTGATCCTGTAAGAAAACCAGTTTTCTTTCCTCTCCGTGAGTAGCAAACGAAAGAGGAGAAGAGTTGACCCCTCTCCACCTTGCCCCCGTCCTTACCTCTGTCTTTACCTCCGTCCCTACCCCCTATTCATGCGAATACCTTAACTCCTTTGAAACGATTTCGTGCTACGAGAAGTCCCTTTCTTTCTCGAGTTCTCTTTGTTCTTTTCAGTCGATCACCGATTATGCGGATTGACCTCGCATATACCCAGGTATATACCAAGGTGTATATCCTTCCTTTCACTTAGCTTAACTTTGTCTGGATTTCGAGAATTCGCTTTGATACGTAGGTTACATCATTGACGACGTTTTTGGTTTTAAGAGAAAACCATTGGCATATTTTTATAACGGAGAGATTAATAACTGTTGGTCAATGACTCGTTCAGGTTACAAATTGTATTTGATTCCATCTTATAATTTCTAATCAATTTTCACTACTTTTTTTTTACGTCTAATATTCCATTCACTTTCTATATTAATAATTAAATATCATTAACGTTCACCGATAGGAACAACAACTTGCTAACTTTCTTCATCATTTTTAAAATTCATCAAACAACTTTGGACGAAGATTTTAAATAAAAAATTGAACAAATAAAAATTTCAATGGAAAGGCAGAAGAAACTGGTTTATCTGGCATATAAATATATTTTCGCTTACGCACGTGCATATACCTTCAAATCAACGAAGCTTGAAGAAATATATATATATATATGTATATTGCGTAATACAACATTTACGCAGCTTAAATGAACTTTCTTTCCATTAAAAATATAGAAAAATATCTATGAAAAAATTCAATAAAATATGGTATGAAAATTAGTTGAATTAGAAAAGAGGATTTTCCTTTACGTACATTGTGGAAGCTTTACGAGCAAACTAATACGATCTTACGCAAGCATAATATGTATACACATATATGTATATATCACACTACAGTATTTCAAAGTATTACTGCGGTATTAGTTGTCTAACGTTCTATCCAATAGCACGTGGCAAAAGTGTCCAAGAGTTTCTTTCTGCACGTTTTTCTTCCTGCATAATCTTTCTTTTTGTTTGATTGCATTAACGGAAACTACAAACAGTTTGCATGCTGATATATAGACTAATTCTCATACACACCTATGTATGTCTCTGTTTAGAGTCTCGAGCAGGAGAGGCATTTGTTACGTAGGAGATTGGAGGAAACTAAAGGCGAAAGCGAAGCTAGAGTTATCGAGCTTCAAACCGATTTAGAAACATTAAGAGCTCAGTTGGAGGAACAAAACGAACGAGCTAGACGAGCTGAACGCGACCAGGCCACCTTGGTGACAGAATTGACAGCGCAGAACGCGAGATTAGCCGATCAGTTGAGGGAGGCTGCCAAACAGGAGGAACAATTGTTCCTCGAAGTTAAATTGCTACGTGACAAGTGTGCACACAGAAACAACACTCTCCAAAATCATGTTAGTAGTTTGGAGATTTTGCGGGATGAGGTAAGAACATCTAGCTAAAACCCTCCTTTCATTTTTATTTTTTTATTCTAATTCTTGGTATTCTAATACGTTCTGCCTCGGTACGATCAAAGGACGACGTGTTCTGAAATTTCAGTTAATGTTATTTATTGCGATTATGCGATAATTATGTAAGTGACATTGTTAGTGATATTTTTTTTTTCAGAGGAATTATGCAAATGACTTATAATTGCATACCGCGTGCTCGTAGTTGCATTTCATTTAATCTTGACTATCAATTATCGCATTATTCCTTTTCCAATTTCGATTATCATCGCAAATAATTGTAAGACGATTTATAAACGAGAAGAGAGAACATCGGGGCAATGTTTTAGGTACAATTGGTATCGGCTCAGAGGACGGAATTAGAGAGGAGGTCCTTGGAATTACGAGAGGAGAGAGCCAGGGCGGTCGCGGCCCTCGAAGAAGCCGAGGAGAGAGCTGCGGCCTTGGAACGACTTGGCCACGAGGCTGAACATCGAGCTAGGCTAGCAGAACAAGAGAGGTGAATTCAATCAAGTGCATTATATTTTCACAAACAAATAATCAATTTGTAATAGTAATTGAAATGACAAAATAATGTAGAGACGAGTTGGCAGCAGCCTTAGCAGCGATCGAAGTTGAAAGAAGAGGGAGATCGGGATCGATTCAAAAACCACCAAGGTCCCTGCAAGTCGAGATGGAGTGCGAAGAAAGCGGAAGTTCGTTGGGTGAACAGGAAGACCTCAGATCGGAAGTTACAAGGGCAGTTAAGCGACTAAAGGAGTTGTGCGTTCATTTGCGTAGAGGAGAGGACGACTCGGGTTTGCAGAGCGACTGCGACGAGTCTATGCTTGTCATTACGAACAATACCGAAGCTGAGGTGAGCTAAAGCGAGATGAAGAATCCCTTTGAGTGTTGCATGCGTGCATACGT
The DNA here is from genome assembly GCF_001465965.1 of Polistes dominula. Next base: position 502,619 of record NW_015149047.1, on the reverse strand, counting down.
GCATGCGTAAGTAAGTGCGTTGGTTGTAGGGAGCTCGGATATCCTTTGTTCTTCAGTTTCCTGTCTCGTCCCTAACGTTTCAGGGATCCCCCACCTATATCCCAAATATATTCTTGACTTAATATTTCATCATTTTCTAAGTAGAAACTAATTTTGAATTTGAAATGTGTTTAGGTCAACTATCCGGGAGCTTTAACGGAATTAGTAGAAGAGGTCTACAACCTGGCGTTATCGGGTCGAGGTGCTCCAGGTGAATTAGGCCTAGCTGTGGAATTACACCGAGTTAGAGAAGAATTAAATCACATGAAAGAACAGTTAAAACAATCTCAAGAAGAGTTGAAACGTCGTGGGGAGACGTTGCTCGAGACAACGAGCAAACTCAGCGTTTGCGAAGCTGAGCTCAGAGGTGTTAAAGAAGAACGTGACAGAGCGCGAAACGACATGGAACATACGCAATTAACAAAGGACGAAGTCGTAGCTCAAGCTTATCAAGTTAGAGATCAAGCGGTGGCAAGAAAGAACAGAGCAGAAGTAGAATTAGCCAGAACGAGGATAGACGTTCTTCAAGCGAACAGTCAACTGATGGAGGCTATCCAGCAAAAGGTTGAGCTCAGTCAGCAATTGGAACAGTGGCAGATGGACGTTCAAATTTTATTAGATGAACACGTTCGTAGTAAACTTACACCTAATTCTAATACAATTACTCCAGTAAATAAGGAATCTTCCGAGGTGGTTGCACCTGCTAGGAAGAAAAGGAGTAACAGCTCGTCTAAAAAAATGTTTGGACTGTTTTGACGAAGGAGAAATTAAAGGTGTCCATTTTTTGACACACCTTACGGCGCATAGTTTTTTTAATGAATGATTACTTCGATCGAAGTAGCAATTTTGTCGATAATTCGCGGAGGAAAAGAACTGTTTTTCTCATTTTCTATATATATATATATATATATGAGGACTGATTCCCATCAATCTCCGTCCGTTTATTTCTTCTAGAACTATTGAACATTATAGCCCAATGGGTTGAACGATCTCGAATTTGTGTATATAGATATATATATATATATCGTTTCTTATTGATGAAGTCAGTTAAAAGGATGAAATTAGAGTGTGATTTATTAGGAAAAATGATTAGCAAGTGTTGTTTGGCCAGTGTACTTAAAATTTTTATTAATTATCATCATCATTATTATTAATATCCGTCCAAACTGGACTATTGAAGTGAATCAACGAATTTTTTGTCGAGTGAAATTTAAAAGACAATAGACGATCGTGTGCAATAAGATAGGTTTTCATAAAATTATTTAAAGTTTGCTAATAAATATTAGATGCATATCAGAGTGTGTATCCATAACGTGTAATTCACTATCCGGATATATTGAGAAACGAGGAGTATTTATTTAATAAAATCATGCTGTCTTGCGAATTTATTATTACGCAAAATTACCTTTACACGAATAAGAGTATTGGGGTAGGTATGACAAATAATATATAAGAGCTTTTGAAAAGAAACAAATAGGCATTTATTCACAAGAGGCAGGTGTAGTAGTTACATTAGTTCATTTCATTTCTGTCGCTTTTACATGCATATGCATATGTCCGGCACAATACGGCATGCACAATACATATGTACACACATATATATATATATATATATATATATATATATATACGCGGCAATCTCCACACATTTTTTTTTTATATCCATAATTTCTTTTTATTAATAATAATAATTATCGATCGATCCAACTACGCGATACAAATTGGGCATGAACAATTGGGAGCAGGTGCATATAAACTGGTTTTTTTTTTTTTTATATTATCTCCTTAGACAATTTTTTAATCATTTTATCAGTATCATTTTTGCACACAAAACGCCGACGATATTATTTTTTTAATAATAAATACGTCGTTATTATTATTATTATTATTATTATTATTATTATTATTATTATCGTTATTATTAGTAATAATTATTAATTTCAATGTATTTTTTTTTTTTTAATTATTATATAATTTAAAACCAACGTGATTAGGCTCAA
>NW_015149047.1:435580-495580 GCF_001465965.1 Polistes dominula | reverse complement strand
TGGGTGTATGTGTATATGTGTATGTGTGGGGCTTTGCTTTTTTCCTTAGGGATTGCTTTCCCAACGAGCTAATTGGATACGTCTGCTGTCTAATGATGGGGATAGGAGGGACCTCAATGACGCACTCGGGGGTGAACCTCCGAAATATTTCAATGTTAAAGGTGATTGCAGGTGTCTGTGTCTGATCACCTCTCGCTCAGCAGGCAGTGGCCAGAGTTCCTGCGTGCAACAGGTAATACGTATATTATTATTACGTCAAATGCACATTTTGCATTTGTTTGATATTGATGATTTGATCTTGGAGAACAACAAAATGATCTTCCACTTGTCGTAATTTAATTTGCAACTTAGAATAAATGGTCATGCCTTACGAGTTAGGATGGAGCCCGTGGTCTCCTCGAGCAGTGTCGGCCCGAGCAATTTACCTGCAGCGAGAGAGCCTCGTCTCAGGATTCGCCTTGTTTATTTCTACGACCAGTGAGAGAACCAACGAGCGATTTCAAAGTCGCTCCTAATCCCCTACCACTCGGCGTGTTCAGGCTAGTTGCGTTTCTGAATCCTTGCGGATGTGCGTCCAAACATTTCTGATACCTTAGCTATCGAAATAACCAACAGATTAACATTTGTAACTTTAAATTACGTTCCAAACACTAAATTGTTCGCGTCAATTTGGATCGATTTAATAAACCAGACCAGTAATTTTGCTAGTTCTGCTATTACGAAAAGGAAGAAAAAAGATTAGACTCACAAATGTCAATTGGTAGATTTTTTTACAAGTCTCAATTTAGGTCCACACATTTTTGATACCTCAGCTATTATAAGAACAGAAAAATCAATTGCTTTTATAAACTATTAATTGATAGATTAGTTTGTGGAATAGTCCAAATATAACATACTTTCCAAATAGAGAAAGATTATATTTACTGCTATCAATTGAAATTTATCTAATGACAAGAATTTCTGATCCCATCTCACGTTTCGTAATTGTCAATTGGTATTTTAAACTAATTAGATATCGTATTGAAATGTACCTTGCAAGCTGCTTCAATCGTTTTGCAGAGAGCACCACTGCTAGGCTCGCAATTGAAGACATGTGCGATGAAAAGATCTTGAGCTGTATGCATGATGAAAGCACATTGTTTCACGTTACGACCAATACCAAGGAAGGACAAATAACGAACTCGACATTCGGTGATCAATTTCTCGTCCTGCGAATTAGAAATTATTCTTTTTGATAAAATCCAAATTATGGATAGAAAAAACAGACACTCTTACGTTTGGCGTGAGTATGGAGATCATGCTAGGTGCTACCGCAACGTTAACGTTTCGCCATTGATTTAAGGGTGTATTTGATACAATGTGATCTATCGCATCGTTTAACACCTCCATTCCAGTTGCATTGGTGACCTGCATCGATCCGAGATATTGTGCCTTTAGTACTTTCTTTGGTTCTTCCATTGGTGTTGGAAACGATTGCGCTGCAATAATAATTGATAATTGTTTTAACTTATCATTTCAATTGTTAATTAGGAATTTGATTACTCACTGACTAGTGCCTGTCCGTTTCTGTGAAAACGTCGATGTTCAGTTGGTAGATTCGTCGGTCTCGTCGCCAAACTCGTTCGACCATTTATATCAACAGGCTTGGCTAAATTCTGATGTTGCGATCGTTCGATCATGATCTTTTTACAAATATCACGAAGGGTGTTTGCGATCGTACGCGCTGGGATGTCACAACGAAACACGTGACACATGTGCTTTCGAGTTGATCTGTCTCTTGCTACGTATGCAAAGTCTCTGAACAAATGAAACGATTCATTAAGTAATTGTTGCCTTGTATTTTTCATTGTGTTATTAGAATTGTCGAGAGAATTTACCTTTCACTGTTGAGTTCATCCAAGCATTTTAGAAATGGACATGCAACAAATGTTTATCGGTTAAAATGTATAAATCTATATTAATTAGTTTAGTTTGTTCGTTCGTTGATGACTTACCGACAATGATCTCTTCCAACACCCCAAACTCTGACTGTGTGAATTGGCTGAGTATTGAGTACTGTGAGATTTTCCGGATCGATTAGTTTCAAAGCTCCCTCATCTAGATCCATAAACAGATCTTTGCCCTGAAATCAATTATAAATGCTGAATTTTGTTTCAATTAGAAATAGTTGAAAAGCATAGAAACTTACATCACCCCATCGTCCAACTACATCGAGTAAATCGTTTCTACCTAGCGATAGATCGACGATACATTTGTTCACCGCTTTGCTAGATCTTTCAGGCGTTAGATCCTCTTCAGCAATTTCCGTCCAACCCAACGATCGTACTGCAAATCTAATCGGCTTGTCTCTACCTTCGGAATCGGCTCTAGCTGGATAGCTTCTTCGTCTAAAGTGAAATTTAGGTGAATTAGAGTGTCAAGAAAAAAATAATTATCGAGTTCATTGAGTATTGGTCTTACTTCAATGCAAGTTCCACTTTTCTTTTGTTCTCCAATTCCTGATCGAGAGCTGAGCTCGTATTGCTACGTGTTACGGTATTCACTATACCACCAAGACTATGAAAATTATTTATCTGTAAAAATAAAAGTGTATAATTAGTGTGATAAACAAAAGAATTAGTGAAAAGCTAGGGGAAACTTACGCTGTCATTATCTTTGACCAAGCTCCTACGATTCTCGGTTTTGTTGTGAAGCGGTGCTTCTGGTGGTTCTCTTTGAATGTTTCCACTTTTAACGTGCCAGTAATAGGGACCATTTTCATCTACAAAATTTCATCTTTACATAAGAAAAATATTCGTAAATAAAAAGAGAACATACATACCTTCGTGTTTCTGCCAACCAGGTGGCAAATTTTCATCCTTGTCCTCGGAATCATTGGTGTCAACGTCGGTCGGTGCCTTATCCTGAATATTATTTTGCAATGCGGAATTGTTCTTTTGATCCTTAGGCTGCCTTCGTTTAACAGGTACAGCATAGAGTTCGCTGTTCAAGCCACCCTCGACGTGTGGTACACCCCCCATCTCTGTCGTGTCGTTATCAGCTTTCTCGCAATAACTGAAAGATCGCAAAGATAAAAATCTGTGTATGCAGATGTGTAAGAGACAATTTGGAGCATCCTTTGGGTCTGTTTAAATTGCCGTTCTCATATAGAGTATTCAGCCTTTGCGCTGTAAAATAAATTGATCGGATCGATTGGAAGCAAGGGACCAATCAACGCCAAGCTACGGCAATATATCTTCGGATGGATCAATGACTACTTTGCTATGCGGAATTTAGGGCTGGACTACTACTAACTGAAGTTTTAAGTTATAGGTGATATAGATGTGGTGGGCTTGGGAAATGGTTTTCGGTTTTTCGTTGTCATTGCATTTGTTTATAATCATCGTTGCAATGCCATCCAGCTTTTAATTTGACAAACAATTTATTGAAAAGCATATGCCGTTAGTCTATTTACTGCAGCAACAAATAGACGTTGAAGCCACGTAGGGAGAAACCTTCATAGAGCGTTTCGACCCACATAATCGATATAATAACAATACTACCAAACAATATACACAATGCTCTCGATCGAAGGCAAGTACGAACAAGCTACATCGTACCTACGAAAGCTATTTACTTTGCTAGGTCAACTAAAAGCGGCGGACACTTTATTGATCCGCCTAGCTCTCGAGAAATCGATCGCTTTGCAAGAATGAAGAAAGAAAGAAACAAAGAAACAAAGAAACAAAGAAATAAAACAGAATACAAAACGAAATTAAACAGAAAAGAAAAACAAATACAGATAGATAGATAGAGATAAAAATAAATATAAATAATATGTTAGAAATCAATTGATTAAAAAGCTAAAACCAGCGATACTAATGGTATGACCAATAAGTAACGTAGATATTTCTAATCAATTTGTTTTAGTTATTAGTGTGCTTTTTTAATTGCAATATAAAATAGTAAACATTGCGACGATACTTATTGGCCGACCGAATAAAAACACAGAAGTTGGAGGAGAGGGAAATAGAGTTAAAGATTAGGTACAAAGCAAGCTGAATCTAATAGATAGAAATAGAAATAGAAATAGAAATAGAAATAGAAATAGAAATAGAAATAGAAAGAGATAGATTGAGGTACGATCGAGCTTATTCGTACGTACTTTCTCGTAGCGGAAATTTCCGCGGCGTTGACGGTAGATCCTGTTTGCTGGATCAAAGAAGAAGATCTAGATGGTAGGATCGACGATGACGAGGACGTCGTTGGCGGCGAGGACGACGGCGACGATGGTCGAGGATTCCCGTTGAGGGTGTCGTCGACCAAAGCGGACTCCGTCACACCCTCGCTGCTGTACCTAAATCAGGTTTCGTACACCCAATAGAACACCTATTTATTTTCTTTGTTTTTTTTTTGGAGTTTTTTTTTCCCCCATTTAAATTGATGCAACCCTGGTTCTAATTAAACGTTCTGATCAATAATATTGGAAAAAAGAAAATGTTAACAATTTATTAAACGTCTTCTAATTAATTCTAATAAGTTTAAGACGATGTGGCGCAAACGTGTAACTGCAAGGTAGTCGACACTTTAATTAACGATCGGTGAACGGAAGCAGACGGCAAACGTGGTTAGTACAGGCTCGCGAACCATGTCCAAGTAATTAAGGGATTAACTCGACGCTTTGGAGCAGACTAATACTAATCTATTCTCGAAGACTGTATAACGTTACTTAGGACATTTACATTTTTTTTCCCCTCATTTTTTTTTTCTTAACACTCCCAAAGTAATATATTGATCTGACATGTTAAAAAAGTGTTTTTTAAACGAGTTAACCCAAGCAAGGATCTTCTTAATAATATTTTTCAATTGCGTAAACAGTGGCAATCCGGAAAGAAAATGTAAAATTGTAAGGCTATTGGGTTTCTTAATTATACTTTTGACGAAGGATGATATTGTTAACAACGAGTTGCAAGGATGAAATTTTACACCAACCCCTTTTGCTTCCTTGCAGTAAGATCAATCCTTTTTATTTTCTTTTTTCACTTGGCCTTTTTAGCCTTTTTTCCTTGACGCTGTAGTAGTGTTGAACTATCGATATCAAGTTTCTAGCTGTTACATATCCAACCCCAAGTTAGATGACACTATTTTGCAATGGGAGTATTTGGGTTAGGAGAAATTGGCAATGTGCCAAAAACAGGAGTTGGGGTTGATAGAGAGAAAGAGAGAGAGAGAGAGAGAGAAAGGGGTGAAAGGGGATTCTATGGTATCAATGCGGTCGAACCGCAGAGTTGATCGATCGATCCCAATGCTTATGCGGAATATCACATGATTTCTCAATTTCCTATATAGAAATAGAGTTTATAAACAGCAATCGCGCATTTATGTGTGTAGATTATTTTAATAAATGTACCAAATATCCTATTACGATTTTGAATTAATTTATCTGTTGATTTTTTCTCTCGTAAAAGTGAATTATTATGGAATCATTAATATATCATTGGTATTTATTTGACAGAAATAAAATTATATTAAATTGTCGACAATTATCTAATCGATCGTTAAGGAGAAGTTAGCGTCATGAGAGGACGCTAATTAGCGCTGAGTCATAAAGTCTCCCGCCCAATTGCACCGACCAAAATCGGCTGACGGGCAACCGCGAGTCCACCTATTATGGTACGTTTGTTCTCTCTCTCTCTCTCTCTCTCTCTCTCTTTCTCTTCACATATATACATATATATTTTTGTTAGTGTGTGCGGGTTCATGTCTCGTAACTTTCAGTCAGGTGTAATTAAACTCAATTAGGTCGTAAGGCGAGATACTCGCGAGAGGCACCTGTCCGTGCAGTAAATTACACCGCGAAGACCGTTACTTATCCATCCTGTTGGAATCATGATACTTTTGTTTGTTCTTTTTTTTTTTTTTTATTACTCGTATATCTTTCTATAAGGATTATCCGAAAATCAGAAAAGAAAGAAGAAATAGCGAGATGAAATAATACTTGGCTGAAAAGACACAAGCGAAATCGAAGATGGGGTCACCACGAGGGGTCACTTAAGAAGGAAGGAAGGAAGAAAGGAAGAAAGGAAGAAAGGAAGAAAGGAAGAAAGGTGGTGGTGGTGGTGGTGGTGGGTTTTTCGAAGCGTGCAGTCAAGCAGCCGATAAGACATACGCCAGTGCCGTAGCTAGGAGAGAAAAGCTGGACTCGTGAGGGTCGAATGGAAGGGATAGGGGTAGAGGGAGGGTAGTACGTATTGATCGAAGCGAAGCGAACGGAGAAGCACCCTCTCTCTAGTTCTGGCTCACTTCCTACGGACGCCCACGTACACGCTCTTTTACTTCTCCATACAATTCTTCTTTTTTATTTCTTTTTCTTCTTCTTCTCCTTCTTCTTCTTCTTCTTCTTCTTTCAGGAATTTCTTTTCTTTCCGTTTCTTTTCCGTTCTTTCTTTTCCCCCTTTTCCTCTGTCTCTCTATCCATCTCTGTGTTTGTCTCTATTTGTCGATCTTTTCTCATTTTGTTCGAAGGTTTCTTTTCATCGGACGCGAAGGCGCTGATTAACACCGGCAAATTGCGTCGTTAGCCTGATTTTACGAACCGTGCCAAATTTCATCTGGTGTCTCTCTTCGTGTTCGTCTCTATGTGGTGTGTGTGATTATTTATTGTGACACCATCGCAAAAACATCTTTTGTTGCAAACCTTCCATTGAATTATTTTTTTTTTCTTCCTTTATATTTATTGATACAAATTTGTATTCATTATTATTTCCACCTTGCATTGTTCTAAATTAATTAGAATTTTTTTTTTCCTTCCATTTCAAATATTTCAACATGGAACAGTTTTTTTTTTTTTCTGGGAGTGAGGTGGAAGGTTAAAATTAATGAATATCTGAAGAATAAAGTGAGAAAAGTTGAGAGATTGACTAAATTAGAATATTGTAAACGCGTTTGATTCTAAGCACGCACGAAGAGTTCTCGCTTTTGATCGCGTTTTATCGCTCAAGTTAGATTAAAATCTTATATTAAGGTTGAGAAGGGAGATTTCTCATTTTGTCCCTTTGAAAAAAAAAAAAGGAAGAAGGACAAAAAATTGAGGTTCATAAAAGTTGTACGATTTTATATATAACAAGAAAAGAAAAGGACTATATTAGATAGATAGATGAAATATAATTGGAGAATTAAGATGGACCAAAAGAAACTGACAATCCTAAAGAAAAAAAAAAAAAAAAGAAGAAATAATTTGTTCTTATCGTTAACGATATTCGAAGTTGGTAGTACGTTTATCGTCCCCATGGGTCTCTTATAAATGAGAGAGAAAGACCGGAGATAAATAGTCGCAGAATTCCCAAGGATTTCATCGAAAGTTTCTTACCCAATTGGATACGAATATCCTTCGCCTATCCCTTTTTTTTTCTTTTTCTTTTTCTATTGTTGATCTTCCTCCCTCCCTCCCTCCATTTTATGAAAGAACTAATCGTAACGCGTCATTCGTCTCGTTTATTTATATACGCTATTAGTAAGAATTCTATTATGAGATTTAACTTCTATGAAAAACACCTTTGGAATTCCCGAGGATTTCGTAATTCTCGATTAATCTGATAAAATATTCGAGAAATAAAAAGAGAAAGGGGAGTGAGGGAGGGAGGGAGGGAGGGGAAATTGCAATAAAAAGAAACGACGATTTTCATCCTACGCTTTGTAAGACTTAGAAGCGTAGATGTTTTATGCGATAATAATGACGCCATCGAGGCCAACCTAGACTATTTCCCAACTATCAGTTTCACATCTTAATTGCGTCTACTTGAAAGGTCTTTTTTTTTGTTTTTTATATTTCATACGTTGCCTAAAATTAAGCAACGTACGGCGAAGCGTCGTCGTGGTTTCTTTCACATATTTCTTCAACGTTTCTTCAAGGTTGACAAAAGAATGGTTAGGGTGAGCCAGGGTAGTATAGTCCATAATTCAAAAGGTAGGTAGGCGAGTAACATTGACAAATTACTTAGACCGGATATCACAAACTGGAGCCAAGATGAGTCACGTGTACGGGGGCATGAAAAATAAATCAACGATCATAAATCCTTCAAATGGAATTCTTATATTTTTATTATTTTATAAGAAGATTTTTAATACGTACGACGAATTTAATACGACCCTAACAAGTAAGTCTTGGTGTCTGGTGTCTCTCTCATATAGAAAGTGATATTCACTTTAGGGGGTGGACGGGTGGTGATGGCGTATAAAGAGAGAAAGGAGAATATCTGTGCACCTGCTGTTATCTTAAAGGTTGTATAGGTTCTATTACCATTAGGGCACCTAATGCTTTCCGGGTGTTAATGGAAACGATGCTCAAAGATACCCCTAGCGAAAATCGTCAGGGCCGGATATTATGTAGATCGTAAAGTCAGTTACGTTAAGCGATCCGAGACACTTCCTAATTAAATATTGCTTATGCCAAACGGAAATGTAGCCAATTTTAGATTACCTTATCACTTCTTTTGTCTATTTCTTTTTTTTTCCTTCCTTTGCGATTAAATCTTATCAAACCAATCGCGGTATTAATAGTAGGTATACATAAATTTCTTTGAACATATTTTACCGACAAAAAAATAGAAATCTTTATTTGCTAATGTTGGACGAAAAAAGTTCATGCGAGTCACGAACTTTTCCCCGTCCTCTTTTGGGTTTCATCACGAATCGTTGAACGAAATAATACCGTTTTCTATCTTTCACTTTCTACCTTTCTATATTTCTATCTTTCTCTTTCTTTCAGTTTTCAACAACGTTTGATCTTTCTGCCAGTAAATCCGAATTTTTGATGGCCGGCCACGTTTCTCATCGTCGTTTACTTCAAAGCTCAACCTTTGAGAGAGAGAGAGAAAGAGAGAGAGAAAGAGAGAGAGAGAAAGAGAGTCAAGCTTTTTTCATTGTTTCCAGACGATATGAGAATGAATTGAAAGAGATGGAGAGACCGCGAAATGTCCACCGTAAAAACAAATGTAAAACCGATAGAGAAAAAACATTTCTTTGTTTTAGCATGGAAAACGTTGTCGTAAATTGATGTAAAATTTGGTAAAAAAAGGTAGTAGTATTCTGAGAAATAATCAAAGGAAGGAACACGGAGATTGCTTGAGAGAAAAAGAGACTCTGAGATCAGACGCATGAAGTGGATTCTAATTTTAGATGGTAGGATTGTGTTCGTCTGCCGATGATAGTTACGGGAGAAAGTGAATCAAGGTACGTCACGATTGTGAAGAACATTTGCTAGGTCCTTGACTTTTTTCTGCCTCTCTCTCTCTCTCACTCTCTCATTTCTCTTTATGCAAATTCATTTGTATTGCGTATTAGAAATTCTTGGAAAATATTTCTTTCAAGTTTGTATCACTTTTTTTCAAGTAACAAGTTTAACATTGAAATACTTTGACAAGTGCAAGCGCAAAGTACTCTTGGGAGAGTATTCTACTTTTAATTAACGATTGTCACAGAACCCGAGAATGGCGCCAAGTGAGTTTGACGAGCAAGAAACGTGGTTGTTAGGTACTACTTCGATCGATTTATAACACGTCAAATCTTTTTACCATTAATTCCAGTAAGGTTAGACATGAAAAATCCTCGAATGAAGCAAAATTAGATAGATATCGAGTGTACATAAGTTAATGTCGGATTCTCGACATAGGACAATCAATTAAGCAAATTCGTATCGATTGATCCTCGACGTACAAGTTGAAAAGTTGAATGCTTCGATTATTTCGTTATTATTAAAGAATCAAACGATCCTGGTTTTCTACTTAATAACATAGCCACGCTATAGGGCAGCTTTTATCGACCATCCCTTCGTTTTAGCTCGCAACCCTCGTGTCCCCTTAGCCTCTCCCCCCTGTCCTTGCAGTCTCTCGTATACACCCTCTCGTGCGACGTTTTCTTCTCTTCTCCTCTGTCTATAGTTATAATCATAAGTGTGTACGTAGACTCCTTCGCGCAGAACCCTAACGTTAAGTACAGAAACACAGGAGTATATAGTACGAAGGATTTCACCCAAAGAACTTCTCTCCTTTCCCTATCCCTTCCCTATCCCTTCCCTATTGCAATACTCATTTACGTGCAACTCTCGTTTAAGTATTCCATGTGGGAGTTCAATGATGTTTCATGGGCGTTTACGAGAAGCCCTCTTTCGTAACCCACAAGAAAAAGAGAGAGTTTTATTGTAATCGTTGGAGAATCCAAATTCGAGGATACGTTGTCCATTTTAATTAGGTATTCCAATACGACCAAATTCTTGTTGTCCCATGTAATCAAAATCTATTATCGATTAATGGATATTTATTTGAGAGACGAGAGAGAGGGAGAGAGAAAAAAATAACTAGGATTATCTTTCGCGGCAATAAGTTTGACGCGGAATAAACGCGCCGGTAAAAATCGAACGTGTCGCAAAGAGATTCGACTCGATAAGCACGGTGAAACGCGGACGATTCCATTATCTCTGTTCAGTTGGTTTTGTGAACCAAACGACACCGGAGCAAAACCGATCGAACAAAATCTAACGAATCGACGAATGGTAGGAAAGAAAAAAAAAACAAAGAAAAATAAAACAAGGAAAAACAAGGTAAAAGAAGAGAAAATTCTGGAAAGAAAATATGCTTCAACGTATCGTTCGTTTTCTATCGATTAGGTGAGAGAGTCGGTGCGAGTCTCGAATGCGCAAATGCAATAAGTCAAACACACACTCCAGCAGACTATACTCCGCGCGCATATTCGCGCATTAACAAACAAATATTGAAAATAAAATAATACACCAAAAATAGATACCCAAGTGGACGTAGAAATGTTGTTAGGTTCTGCAATTGGCGTTTGAAAGGTAGAAACAAAAAGGAAGAGTATTATTTCAAAAAAAAAAAAAAAAAAGAAAAAAAAAAAGAAGAAGAAAGTTATATGGACATGAACTTACAGTCAGCTACCACGAAGATCAGCATGCAACGGTAGTCGTGGCACCAGCTCGACTTCCACGCCACTAGGATTGTTATTCATTTATAAAGTCTACTTGGTCTTATACTTTCCTCCCCCAAATGTCCAAATAAAAAGTTGATCCGAAAGAAAAAAAAAAAGAAAACGGCGACTACCACGAAGAGGACCCAAGGACGACGATGACGACGACGTGGAGGAATTGGGGGAGGGGAGGAAAAGAAAGTTGTCCTTAAAGAAATGAAATAAATGTAATTTTTGGTATTGTTCCCACTTGGTTTGACCACCACCACTACAAGCACTACCCACTACTACCCACTACTACCCACTACACTAATCGAATTAAACACGTTTCACCAGAATCGATTGAAGTTTCTCTTTGAGGTATTACATGGGGAAAGGGGTGGGAGTATAGAAAAGAAAGAAAAATGATATGACCAAAATAAGGAATCGGAAAAAAATGTGTGCATAGAAGAAAATAGTGGTCAGTGACCGTAGTACGGTCGGGCACAGACTGAACGGCGACCGTGTAGAAACGGGTGCTTTCGGTCGATCTCGGTTTAGTTCGAGTTTATTCGGTTGCTCTCCTGGTGACGTCATCGTGCCGTACCATCGCGTGTTCTTACTACTGGCGCCTTGCGGTCGGTGCAGGCGGATCACGATGCATTTTTTATTTCTTTCTTTTGCTTTTTTTTTACACACCTTTCTCTAACATTTTCTTGCGTGTCCACTCTGAGTTTTTAACTTACTTCCGGTTTCTCCAGTTAATGTCATCTGACCTTTTTTCCTTCTTTTTGACTTACCTTCTTCTTTGTCATTTGGAAAATAATATTAGAATTTTGATGACGGTGTTTCTCCGTAAATGATAACTGATAAGAAGCATGAGGAATAAAGAATAAAATAAAACACATTCCCTGATGAATTATTTATTTGTTGGTAGTTTCTTGCATTTCTTCTAGCATTTTCCATTGAAATGCAATATTAAGTAGAAGCTTTGTCGAAGTCCTGGCAATCCCAAGAACCGTCCTCTATTATAACTCTGTTATACGTTCTCTGTTTGCGTTCGTGTATGCCAGCTATATCACTTGAACAACCCTCGACCATGCAAGGTATGAATCAACTAACAGGAATTTGTGTCATCTAAAACCACGCGAATATGTCACAACTCGGTCGATAGCTTCAACCAATCGATTCTTATCCGATTCATCATCCCCCACCCCACCCCACCCCACCTTTCTGTGTTTTCTCCAAAGATTTCTCCTCTCGATTGGAGAGCGGCAAGTAGAAACGCCGATAGTAGAAAAATAAATGTGAAAAACAAGAAAACTTGGGGTAGATAAGGGTACTTGTTTACTCGACGAAACACAAAAGAGAAGAAAGTCAAAACAACCCCCTAACTTAGCTCAACTTATTCTTACATTACATTCACCGATTGAACATTTTGACCATGATAATAATATGAATTAATGAAAAGTGCGAATTTAACGGGAGCGTAAGTTTAACATTTGATATAACTCACACTATGTTAACCGCTATAAAGCGTTCATTGAACCTTTGCCAATGCTTTCACGATGCTATTGAATTATACATAAGAAGAAATCGTCGAATTACAATTTTTTACATGATTCTGTTTACGTGCTACGAAAGGGTTATTATGTATTATGTATTAATCCCAGGGATGGTACCATCGATAATCATCCAATCCTCCATTTCTGTATCGTTCATTCATTTACTTGGAATACATACATGTTGGAGATTACAGATGGAATTCAATAGAGAATGCCGCAGCCCAATCAATAGAGTACATTCATGGTTGTGCACTCTTATCGAGTGCATTCTCTCAACAACTCTGTTTGTATGCGTTAGTAGGGTGTGTTTCACACGGTTATAGTATGTATCAAATCGAAGTGGAAGAAAATTTGTCTACGTGCTGCTTTCGGTTCGATGGAATGGATGAAAAGAAGACGCGTTAGAGTTTACTACAAATTATTTTTATCAAAATAATTTGAAAAACAAAAAAGAAAGATTAAATTAAATAACACCATGGTAGAAAACATGACTCTTTTGGCATGAAAGTGTTTGCATTTCCTTTAACGATTTGCCTCGATGAATAAGCGGAAATATTAAAGAGCAAGAGGTAATCAATTATAAAGTGCCGGTAGTAACGCCCTGAGGAATATCACCATGAGAATTTTTTCCAAGCATCTTGAGGAAAGTAACACGGGGGGAGGGTTGTGTTCGATCTACCATATAACGGATGTCTCCTTTTAAACGAAATGTATATATATATAACCAAGGAACATTACGGGCAGTTTTTTAAACTTTTAGACGCCATAACTCGATGAAAAATTACCCCGTGAGAAAAATTCCTTCGTATTCCTATTGATATTCTCTATCAATTTTTGTCGAGATACGTTAAAGAAAATTGTTATGACTCTAAAGTATCCTGACAACAGTACTACCATCCCCAATAGCTACGATCAATGTTTCCCCTAAAAACCTACTAACTTTAACTTGAAACAGTTGTTTTTACGATCAATATTAAATCGGAGGTATTAGGACATATCATTTATAACGAGACACCTGGTATAATCGAATGATTTATTTGATACACGAGTTTAGGTATACTTAAGAAGAAGAAAATGAATAATATTACTTCATTAATATGCTAGTTACACGAGTACTAAGCTTTTGTTATACTTTAGGAAGGATTTTGTAATAATATGTATGTGTATGCAAATGTAGAGTTAGCCATTATTCGAAGAAGGAACTCGATTCTCCTTGAGCACTTTTAAAAGATCGATCTACACGACGAACGGCCTTTCTTTGTTCTTTTTTTTTCTTCCTCTTGCTCTCAAGAAAGAATCCGTAGTCCGCCATTTTCACAGGGATATGCCAAGTTGCATCCCAAAGCACTTCCGGTTGATTCGAGAGGATGCTTGGAGAAAGAGGGGAAACTACCTTTTCAGAAAAAAAGGGACGAAAGTATTGTAGGAGGGTGAAGAAGATATGGTGGATAGAGACGGGTCAAAGGGTAAGAAGGGTTCGTTGGCCCTTAGTACTTTCTTTTGAACCGAATCAGTCAACTTTTATCTCTTTGCTATACCCCATTCCTTTCCACTTCTTCCTTCATTTTACGTAGACGTGTGTAATCCTTGTAACAGTGAAATCAAATAGCATATATATATATATATATTGCAGAATATTTTAATGAAACGTTATAATAGGAAAAACGTAAGTTAATTTTGGAAAATAATGAAAATAAATTTGTCATTAAAATAAAAGTAAATTGCTAGCCATAAATAAATATAATAAATGAAATGAAGTTTCTTTAGGCGATTTACCATTAATCTCCGTTAGCCATTATTCTGTAATTTTGTGTGCAGCCTGCAAGAAGCATCTCCTAGCTCGAGGCTTCTTTCCTCGTTATCAGGAAAAGTAACTTTTCGAATAACCGTCGACCATAAATTTTCTCGCCCAAATCATTTACCTTCTTTTTTTTTATTTTACCACTTAGACTACTAACTCTCAAAGACGTTTACCAAACAACGGAGATAAACAATTTCAAGCGCAATAATGTCTTCGATAAGAATGATTGAATAAAATTAACAGAATACTTATATGAGGGAAGGGGGAAAAAGTAATACTAGTAGATTAGAAAATATATTACTGAAGGTTAATTTAAATTCTACTGAAAGCAACATGTTTCTTCTTCTCTCTCTCTCTCTCTCTCTCTCTCTCTTTGAAAGTTTCGCTCGATTTATTTCGTGTTCCCGTCAAGGATCGTTTTCATGGACAATGAATTCCTGTCGTCGTTGTAACCGTTCCATGCTCGAATGCATTTCGTTCCTAGAATATTTTCTACGTTAACGTGTTTGTGGTTTACAAAATATTCTCGTCTACCTTTCCACGTTTAAAGTTGTAGTTTAGTTTTTATTGTGATATTCCAAGATCAACGCAAAATTATCGATTGTCAAAATTGTGTTGGAAATTTTGGTAGTCTGTCTTGTTGTAGATGATACATTGGCATACACCAATGAATCTACCTATCCCTCTTCTTCCCTTCTTTTTCTATCTCACTTTTACCGAATTGACATTCAACGGGCCAAGGCGGATTTCATTTATATGCTAACTCGAAGGCACGTGCACATTTCTGCATTCCACCTTCGGAGACATCCTGCGAGAAAACGTGACTTTCTTATAGGAAAGGAAAAAAAAATATATAAATAAAAAAAAAAAAAAATAAAGAAGGGTGGAACAAAAATTGCATACACGTATGCAAGAGCATCATATATCTTGGACTTGGACAAAAATACCCATCAAATAAGATCTTTTTTCATTTTCACTGAGATTCAGAAGATTTCTAAAATAAATGTAACTACTATTACATTGGACTGTTGTATCAAATAAATAGGAAAAACAATGGGATAGAATAGTAAAACGTATCATAATTCGAATAGAAGGAGTAAAAGGTCTTTTTCGTCGGCAGCGAGCCGACCGACCGACCGACCGACCGACCGACCGACCGAGCAAATGAAAAAAATCTTTGGGGGATTGGCTTTGATCGGCTTTGATCGGCTTTGAACGGCTTTGAACGGCTTTGAAAGGTACGTCTCAGGATCGTTTTCACGTTGCACAATAAGATCTCTTTTCACGATTACGTGGTAATTTTAGTCGAGTAGCGACTGTTCGTTCCATTTCGTTCACCAATACCAAAAGCCGTTGCTCATTGTCATTCTGTCAAGCAGGCTCACAACCCTCAACCAATAATTGTATATATGCTCGTGTATCCATCGTTTTCTTTCGATTCCACCCTCTAATGTGCTAAATGTTATATATAAATAACACCAGTGAAAGCAATTTACTTGCAGGAAAATTCGAATTTACTGCGGTTCGTTAAATTTCTCGTCGAGAGTGTTTTCATGGTGAAAAGTTTTATCTACTTTCTAAGCGTTTATGTTAAGATAGACACACACACGCACAATACACAAATAGTTGTTATCAGTTATTTTAATGTACAGAGAGAGAGAGAGAGAGAGGGCCAATAGTTTGTAGTATCTTGAAAGATGATTTTTCCAAATGTATTATTGTTCCTTCTGTGCAAGTTCAAAGAATAGTTGACTCTTGTAATAATGTAAGAACGACGCGTAGAAAGAAATGGAAAAAAGGGATAAGAAGGTCATCGGTATAGTTCGTTAAGCGTTGGCATGGCCATTATCGGTATTAACGGTCGAATTCGACGAGTGCCTGCGGCTTCAGTATAACTGCAATTAAGGGCGACGCTCGAGAAAGCGATTCGTGCCAAATGCATACCCCTTCGCATACCCCTTCGCATAGTTTTACTCATGGCTCCAGCAGCGGCTCCACCAACGGCTCCACCAACGGCTCCACCAACGGCAAACTTCCAAAGGGGTTGCTTTGTAATCCCTTCCTTGCCAATGTAAATTACGCTTGGGAATTAATAATAATTATTCGAGATAACGGTTACGAGTATTTCGACGCTTGTTAAGAATTTATCAAATAACCTTTGACCTATTTAACTCTAAGAATTTACATCTTTTTTTTTTTCCTTTTTGTCTAAGTATATCCAAATCCCCGTTATTAAAAATTAATCAATACGCTTGAAAAAGTCCATTTGATTTCTCTTAAAAAAAAAAAAAAAAAAAACTTATTACATTCACTCGACGAGCGTTCTTTTCCGAGGATTATGCAATTTATCTAAGCCTTTTTTTCATACCTATTAAATTTGTAATAAAAAAGAATGAAAAATGAATAGGGATGAAGATTATCCTGTAAATAGGAAAATGAGAGAGAGAGAGAGAGAGAGAGAGAGAGAAAAAGGGAACAAATTGAATAGGATAAGGAAATATATTAGTTAAATAAAAAAGTGTATTTTATTGGAACATTTTGTACGTATTTGTTTTTGTATTGTAACGTTGGTGGTAGTGGTTCTGGACCAATATAAGCATTTTAATAACGTGGACAAAAGGTTTTTGCTTTCTCTTTTCTACCAAGCAACGATGTCCAACGATTTGCATGAAATTGAAAGCCCCTTGGGCGCCGATAGCCAGAATCTCGTTAGAATGGAAATAGCGAATTGAAATTTTCACTGGTACAGTACATATTACATACATACACACATACATATATTCATAGAAAATAGGTACACGTTACGTTCATACACCGACAATTCTGAAGAGGATTCGATCGATATATTCCTATTGTATTCTTACCTTCGTGCTCATATACACGCACATACATAGGGTGTCCCAAAAGGTTTGACCCATACCATAGGATCCTTTGGATACGTTTCTGAAATATGAGACAAATCTTTTGGCAAACCCTGTATGCACATACATCCAAACAATATCGAATTTGTGTTCTTCTTCTCTTCCTGTTCTTCTTGGTTATGATTCAAACGAATCTAACAATTTCTTTTCTTTTCAAATTATTGACCAACAAAATCTCATTTTCTTTCCCTTTTTATTTTCTTTCTAAAGTTTCTCATATACGGAGAATTCCATGGATTCTATAGTAGAAGAATTTTGATACAGGTGATAATTCTTAAAAAGGACTTTTTCTTCAATCTCGAAATATAGAAAGGAAGGTAGTACACCTTGGTAAAATATATTTGCACGTATTCTTGATAAGAAAATCAATATCCATTTATACTTGCCCTTACGAACGTCATACGTAAGCTCGTTCAGGTGAGAATCAATTAGGTTTATGAGATATGTATCGATCGTATTTTTTGAAATTCGTGGATCCTAATTAAAAGGGGGGGGGAAAAAATAGGAATAATCATAAATAATTCAGAAACTATTTCTGCCGAATGCATTCTCGCTATTATTATCTCTGAACCCTTCAGAATCTCATGAAAATTCAAATGACCGAGGTAAAGATAGTAGGAGCCAACGTTTAAAATAATATTTTCTTTCTTTTCTACTACTTCGAATCAAAGTTTCGCAGGATAACTAAATTCTAAAGAGATTCGAAGAAGAAGAAGAAGAAAAAAATCGTAAATTCCAAAATGATCTGGCTGTCCAAAGTTGAACATATTATCAGTTTCAACAGCGTTCATTTTTCCAGATTGAAAAGGCAAGACGTGGAATTGTGGTAAGGACGAAGTAGACAGGGGTAGATTAATACTATCCACATCAATCTCCATCGAGGTTGAAGGGACGTCTGCCCTACGGGAAAGTATCTCTACCACTACTACCAAACTCTACTAGCAACGTTTCCTTCTTCAACGTACACAGGGAGATATTCACTTACACTTTATCCTCGTCTATCTTTCATTCTCAAACTTAGATCCTAGCTAGATGAAAAACAAGTAAAAATACTGCTTCCTGATCGTACCTTAATGTCGGAATTTACATTGACTTTTATCACTTAGTAAAGTCAATTTATGATCTCTACACAATCTTCAGAATGATTTTAAACGTTTAACTAAATCATCCCATGGATGATCTTTGATAGAACATTTTTACATTGAGATAAATTGATCGATAAATCTCCAAATTTTTGTTCCTTTCTTTACTCGAATGATTTTTATGATATTATGGTATTTGTGAAAAATTAGATGGGACGTCGATTCGATAGGAAAAAAAAAAAAAAAGAAGAAGGTTTTTTTCTTTTTCCGAACAAAAGGTAGCTTATTTCACGCTCGATGTATTCTACCTCAGACACGATCGTTAAGATACCTATTCTTATCTTTTTCTTCTCATTTCCTTTTTTTTTCCTCCAAAACTGAGTTTCAAAATGGAATAGGTGTTGTATACTTTATTCGAATGTTTATTTCGCGGAGAAATAGTTGGTAAATAGGATTTTACTTGGTATAACTAATCGATTTGACCCTTTTTAAGTGGAACACAGCTCGAAGGAGAAACACCGCTAGAAGATCGCAGTTGTCGAATGGAGATCGACACAAGTATGGGAGAGAAACTAGCAAAGTTTGTCACAACTTTAGATAGAGTTCAATCTCCTTTGGCGTTGCTCTTACCCTCGGGCCTTTTCATCCCTTTTATCATTCCTCTTAGCATCCCTCACTTGCTTGTCATCTAATACCGAATTAACTTGCAAGAACATCAACATTTTTATACACCTACAATTATGTAACAAAAAATGTTGAAATTAATTAACACTATTAGCTTTACTCAAGATTATCCATTTCTATTTTATTTTCTAATCTTCAGAGTTTCGAAGAAAGGAATATAGGGGGATGAAATAAATTGTGAAACTCCATTTGATCGTGAAAATGCTTCCAATCTTTTCGAATATATTCCTATACCAATTTTGTGAACGTAGTCGTCAAAAATATTAGAATAAGAAAATGCTACAGACTTATTTCTTTTCTTTATTTTTATTATTATTTGACAAATAATTCCTTCCTCGGAGGAGGAATCCCCTTTCGCTGTCTTCTTTTCTTTTCTTTTTTTTTCTTGTTTTTTTTTTTTTCTTCTTGCGCTCGCTCGGATTTATTGAAATTTTATGCGGGAACTCGATGAAGTCCAACTTGGGAATTTTATCGGTTAGGTCTAACTGACTGGACCTTATATTACATTGGGACCATCCATTTCCCTTTGGAGAAACCGATCTTTTTCTCGGTTATTCTACTCTTCCATTCGAATCTTAGATTGCTATATCTGATATCTCTGTTTCAACGGGATAAAGGGATTGATTCCCGTTTCGATGGACCGAGTAGTCTGGCTCATGTTTATAAAATATGAACATGTGTGACGACGAAGTGATCGGATGAATTCGGATGTGCTGGAATTGGATTTTATTAGGATCGTGTCTGGACCAATGGAAAATATCTAGAAAATTTGTATAATAAATTAGAAGGAGTAGAGAGTAATAAGAAAAAAAAAAAAAAAGAAGTTAGAGCACCCTGTCCCAGTGACCTTCGAGCATGTAATCTTGATCTCGTAATGATCGATAAAAAAAAATGTTACAAGACTCACCCTAGGTTATGGTTATCGGTATTGTCAGCTGCGTCTTCGGTCACGGAATCCAGGGTGAGGGGACCCTGCGTGACGTCAACCCCCATGCTGCCCAGATCCAAGCTCGCATAAGTTCTGCGTGCTTGAACCCTCGTGCCACCCCCTCCGCCACCGCCACCGCCTCCGCCTCCGCCACCGCCGCCACCACCACCACCGGTGACCTCTCCACCCCTGCCTCCATTCCCAACTAATTCTTGATATAATTCATCATAGAGTGAGCTGCCATTTCCGTTGCTGTTCAATGCATCATCGAGCCGTGCCGGATCCAAATGATAATTTGGATTCTCGAAGGAAAGCAATCCATTTTCTAAACAAAACAACACAACCATTTTCCTTCAATTACTAAGTATTGACAATCGTTTAGTTTATCAAAGTATACATTATAATTAATACAATAGAACATTACATGTATAAAGAAGAAAGAGATAGATAGACAATATACGACAAAAACACATTTTGTATTCTCGCTTTCGTTGTTCTCGCAGCTACTCACTGATCATCCTGAGACAAATGGCAGTCGCGAGAACGATGTTGTAGAGCCATTGACAGAAAGTATCCATGTTCCTCCGACGATCGTCATATTGTCAAAAGTATCCCTTGGATCTTCGATATACACATACAAAACACTAACAATTGTTTTCTCTATTTTTTCCCACCACTAAATATATATATATATATATATATATTTGTTTGTATTTATTGTTAATAAAATATTTTGTTCACTCTCTGTCTATCTCTTTCCTGAAATCAATGAAATCATTAATTGGACTCATTGAATATATTTTTCATTTACCCAAGAGTATTTTTTCGAATGATTATACTTGAAATGTTGGGCCGATTAAAGCGTTAAATCGATTTTTCCACCACTTAAGTATCTTTTGTACTTTGTTTGTTTAAAGATGAAAAGAGATAGAGAAAGAGAGGTGCAGGAGGTGGCTCGTGACAGGTGGGAACGAACGAACGAACGAACGAACGAACGAACGAACAAACGAACGAACAATGAAGAATCGTTCTGAAGAGTTAATTAGTCGACGATCGAATTAAAACGACGTATATGTGTATGATGGCATACTCTTCTTCATTCTTTTCTTTTTTTTTTTTTTTCTTATCATTCGAGTATCCTTGCGTGTTCAATCACAAAAGTCAAAAGAGAAGATCCTGGGATGATTCATTTGATTTTATCAATACATTACGTAAACCGTAAACTTCAGCGTTATGTTTGTAAACGTGTGACGAAGCAGAACGAAATTGACAGAAATTCATTCATTTATTTGCAATGATGGGGAAAAAAGTTGAAAGGAACACAGTAGTTTTCGAAACAAGATTAAATTTGCATTGATTTCCCGAACTCGTGGTAGAAAAATTAATCGGAAATAGTCAGGGACGTGTTATGAACCAGAAACTGTCGATACAGTTGACGAACAATTTATTTCAAAAGCTAAACTAGATGTAAATTAACGTGCTGCTGGTACCAGTATCAAACTAAGTTTCCGCAAAGTTTTGCATAAAATTCAGATCAACGTCGAACACATGAATGCAAGTAATGATTCACACGTAATCATCTTAATTTAATCACAAATCCTTCAAGGTAATTAATTGAAAAAGAAAAAGAAAAAAAAAATGACAAGTAAATATAGAGAAAATCGTGTTGATATATTTGTATCGTAAAAGTGTGTTGTAGCAAATAATGAAGAGAATGAACGGTGACGAAGCGTTCAGAACTCTGGTCTCGTTAAAAATTCAACGATCCACTCGTAAATAAACTCGCTTTTATTTCGAGCATAGGTTCCATTGTAAAAAGGAACAGCGACAAACTCGTTAGGGTTAGTGTCACGCATTCGTTTCACGAACTTTTTACCCCTTCCCACCCCACTAATTATCGCTCGAATTGACTAACAGCAGTTGCAGTTGCAGTTGCAGTTGCAGTTCAAGTGCATCTCGTTATTTGAAGAGAAAGGAAAGCTTTGAAAAGCGAGTAAAGAGAGTTTTGTCACCGCCCCTAGATGAGTCACCAAATCGATTCCTCCCACGAAGTCTAGTTGAGTTTGGTGGGGGCCTCCCGTACACCGAACGACTGCCAATGAGTAGCCTTCCTTCGGCATTCTTACATAAGTCTTCTACCCTCGCTTATATTCTTTCATACGTATACAACTCTATCGAGTCCTGCTTTTCTTTTTCTTTTTTTTTTTTTTTATTGCTACCTTTACTAGCATGGGGTAGTACCGCAATTAATGGTTGCGTAACAGGTTGTGCGGTTTCGTTTAATTGATCGGCCGTGGATCGTAATTGAGGCTACGGTTCATATGCCACCATTTTTTCTTTTTTCTTTTTTCTTTTTTTCCTTCGCTGCATGGCGAAAGTTTGCCTTGAAACGATTATACTTTCGAGATCAAGAAGATTCCTTCGTGCTTATTGTATTTATTCTCTTTATCTCCCTTCCACGCACACACCCTAACAAACACAAAAACCCATAACATCGGAGTTACGAGCTTAAATGTCTTTTGCAGAGTATACCACGAGAGAATGGGGTGCGAAGAAGCAAGTGCCGTGTCTCGTTATGGCGAAAAAAGGCCCTGGCAATTTCGAAAGAGCCCGTTAAGTTTTATGGCGTCTGCGAATGAGGCGGAAGGGAGTTGAAAGAAAAGGGTGCGCGAGTTTGTAGGGCCAGAAGGTCAAGATTTTCAGTCGACGCAGCATCGATTTTCTATGGTCCAATCGAGTAGTCATACTATAAGAACTATGAGTCATACTTTTTCAAACTTCTTATCCCCTCTCGATTACATGTTCATGGGTGTGATTGTGTGTGTGTGTGTGTATGTGTGTGTTATATTCTTATCCATTCTCGCTCAATTACATCGATCGTACTCGATATTATCGTTCGGTTCGCTTCGAGAAAGTAGAAATTCGTGCTTCTATTGGAACATTCAACGACCTTCCTTCCTATATCCTTTTGTTGATGTGTGTGTGTGTGTTTGTGTGTGTGCAATGGACGATGGGAGAAGCAAGCTATGACGCATACTTTGAAAAGACTCGTCTTGTCGGCGCTTAGACGTCCTGGCGCCAGGCATTCGTTTATGGCGCCGCACGCAAGCCTCAAACGCAGATTAGCCTCGATCAACATATATAGTTGGATATACAACATGGGCTTATCAGTTTGTTCGATGACAACATTTCTTTGAGATCGATAGAGAAGAACCTTTTCTTTTTTTACCTCTACCGATGATATTGGAAATTTACTGGGCTAGAATTATTGGCTTTTCATCCAAGGTTTAGCTTAATCAGGATGCTTATCATAATCCAGCTAATCACAATTCTCTGGGTTACTTTTTTAATTTCAAAAAAAAAAAAAAAAGAGAGATTAAAAATGCTCTTTGTCTTTTGAAATTATCGGTCAAAGAAACATAGGTTTATTAGTTTTCTTTTTTTCTGCTTGTTCTTTGTCGAGAAGAATGTAAGTAAAGTAAAAGGGGGCTTAAAGGGGCTTCCGTTTGTAATTAAACGACATTGCAGCGCATTGCTGAACCGTAAGACTCAATCGAGGAAAGTAGTCTCGCGTGAAAGGGAATGAGGGGAGGGTGGAGGTGACTAACATAAGTCGTCGTTGTTGGAATAAAAAGAAGAAAATACACGCGAGAGATACTCTTATTCATATTCATTCAACGTCCCTAGCTTTTATACGTCCCATAAAGCAGAAGAGACACGATATTTAAGTGCCGTATCCTACGACCTATCTTAAATACGACACCTGTGTAGACGCGTTAATTCTTTATACGTGGATAGTTTGAAAAAAGGAAGACATTTGGTCCAATTGAAATAAAAAAAAAAAAAACAATCTATTCTTCTTGTTCGTATCAAAAACTTGTTGTTGTTGCTAATACATTATATCGATCCCAATATCTAACCGTACCTATATTTGATATTGAAATAACGCGGGTATCTTGGTACTGGTCACACGAACGAGAGTCCAGCTTGGTCGTATTTGTTCGGAGACGAATTAAGACCAATCGATAAAATGGCAACAGAGTGGTTGGTTCGTGCTAGGCGATAGACTTTGCGATAGGTCAGAGCAAAACGATAGTTTGTCACGCGTGCAGAAAAAAAAAGTCTCTCCTCCTTCATTATGTTTATTTCCTCTTATCATTATTGTTAACTGAACGAAACTAAATTATAATGAAGATTTTTTGCCCTCCGTTTCCTTGCTGTCATTTTTCCATGCTGATACGTCGCTTTGACCGAAGGCCTTTTCTTGGTTCAAGGTAACTCAGATATAGAATATCAAGTCTACCAAGTTAAATGTCTCCGTTAAATCGTAATAGAAATAAAAATGTAATTAAGGATGAAATTCGTGGAGGAGTGAGCTTTTGTCATCGATTAACTACAGGGTAGATATAAAATGTAGCGATCGTTTTGTTCATTTTACTCAACCCCCTTGTCTTTATCTTTAACATCGATCTACCCGTAGTAATCCCATTGTTTTACGGCAGACCGTTAACGCGTCCACACCGTGTAGACCACATTGAGCTTTTCCGAGTCGCGGATTTGGCCCAAGCTTTTCAGCAGGTTCTTTTGTTCGAAAGCGGAAAGCTGCCGTTGGCGTATACGCTTAAACCACGACGGGTATTACGGAAGACGGAAATAAAGGAACGGAGAAGGCAACATAAGGCACCCGATTCCGCTCTGTCTGACTTATTCTCTAGTTTTATCACTTGCCAGTAATAAAGGTCTAACGTTAATCCACAGGAGACTAGGAATACACGCCATTGCAGATTTACTATCTTTTATTTTTATTTACGAACAATATTATTATTGTATTGTTTAGAAAAAAAATGTAGCAAATCGATAAAACGAAGAGAATGATTTGTGGACAATTTGGTATCCTCCGTTTGGTGTTTTACGATCATCTCGGTAGTTTCCTCGACGATGAAATATCATCGGTTAGATGTTTTTGACCTCTCCTAGGCGTACGTTTTGTAGCAGCAACGTCTTAACACTCTAATACCCTTCGTGCAGCACGTACTACTCGTACAGACGACCTTTAAGACATCTTTCGGTTTTAGGTAGCGTACGGTGTTACCGTAAAACCGATATTGCCCACGATCCCAGTGAAATTTTTAGCGAGAATCGTCTAACCGTTCGGCGGTTGCCATGGAATCGAAGACTAATCCTGCTTTTTTAAACGCAACACCATTTACTTCTATCGACCTTTATCCTTTTTACGTTCTTATTCGTTTCGACAAAGAAAATGTAAAGAAGAATTGGGGACAGGACACACTTTATTAAAGTTTACAGATTAAACGATTGAATTCGTTAGGTATGCTCAAAGGATTGCATCAAATACTACACTTTATTTTGTAATGTGCCTTTTAGTACTGGCAATGAAAGTAGACTTTAAACGTTTTGAGTAAGCTTATAACGAGACACAATTAACTATTATTATACACACGGTATAAAGACTTCTCATAGCTAGGTATTAGTAGAATCGTAATTTGCTCGTGAGGATTATCCGCATGGCAACGACTCACGTGCATAATCTTCCATGTATATCCCTTCCTTCCTTAACTATCCTTCAACTATTTTCACCCTTTATTTTGCGTAGATCGTTTTGCAAAGGAATAGACAAAGTTATTCGATTATCATCTAACGTGGATCATTTTCTTTAACGAGACATTACGTTGTTGAAGAAATTGTAAGAACGAGATGGTAGTATCTTTTTTAATAAATTGGTCAAATTATTTTTCGTAAAATCGTCGAGGGTTCAACAAAAGTTCTTTGGTTAACGAATAAAGGAAACTTCAATGATTGTATTCTCCAACAATTTGCAGAATTTAATGGTGGCCAATGGGAGGAAAAAGAAGATTAAACGTAACGCAGTTAATAAACGCGAGAAATATTGTTATTGCCGATAATATTTTGAGAAAAAAGGGGTGAAGGTCTTCTCTCTGGCATCTTGAAATCTCCTTATACCTTTATAAGATCATTTTGTTTTTTGAAAAAAGGGTTGTAAGAAACGTAAATCATGGTTTTTTTTTCTTTCTCTCTTGGTGTTGAAGTCACTGGTAAAAAATTTACGACAGACAAAGGCTCGACGAAAAGCCCTTCCAGGGGTTTTACGAACCCTTTCTTCTCAGACTTTCTCTTATATAGTTCTATCGATTTCATCTATTTTCTTTTTTTTTTTTTTTTTATAAAAAAGGGGGTTAGGTCAAGAAAAAAACCATTAGATTATATTTTATAATAAAATTTTTTTTTGTTATCTAGGAACTTCAAGAGATCATGCTTTGTTTTAAAAATAATAGAGAGTGCGAATTGAGTAGGTGTATGCATTGTATCCAACTTGAAATAAATCCAGTTTTTGTGTACTTCGTTAAATCGTAAAAGTATCAAGCAATTAAAAAGAACATAGACGTAGAGAGAGAGAGAGAGAGAGAGAGAGAGAAAGAGAGTAACGCGATCGATCAAAATGAAAAGCTCGAAGCTTTCGTAGCTTTGGTCTTTTCCCCATTTACAGAAGCTGGCATTTCGCCAGTGAACCTTTTCATCGAATTTCTTTTAAAGCCATAGAGGAGAAGCAAAGCCATAGCGAGCCAAAGACGCGTTACTAGAAAAGAGAAAGAAAGAAAGAGAGAGAGAGAGAGAGAGAGAGTTATGGAGCTCTAAAATGAGAAAAGTCTGACACCATTAAACCAACTCCCGAAAGATAAAAGTTCCTAGCATCGGTTTTTTGATCATATCGAAGTAAACGTAATTCAGATGACCAAAGATATTTTTCTATTTTCCATGGTCAATATTTGTTCCAAGAAGTGACCAAGCAAGTCTTTGACGCAAACCTGATGCGTCATGCAATCCTGACGTCAACTAATTGCTTCTTCGCGTTATAAATAAAAAAGAAAAAAAAAAAAAAGAAGAAAAAATTGTTTATTCGATCAATTCTCTAAACATTGTCCCGTTGAAACCCATTAAATATACAATCATTATCAATGTTCCTTTTTATTGCATTATTTCCTGGAATAAATATACAAACACCGATAATGAACTAAAACTCCATTCCGAGAGAAAAAGAGTTCTATCATTTTTTTTTTTTTTTTTTNTTTTTTTTTTTTTTTTTTTGTATAAATAAATAAACGAAAGCCGAGAGAGGTATTTCCCTTTTTTAATGGAATAATATTCGCTTAATCGGCCTTTTCAAATGCTCCAGAGATAAAGAACCTTTGTTAATTAATTCCAATGTTACGATTCCGTGGCTGGAATAATGGTGTTAGAAAGAAAAGACAAGAGGAATTCATTCATCGAGTATTACTCATTATTAAATAAAGGATAAAATACAAACAACAAAAGAAAGGGCAAGAAATATAAAGGAGTTAAGTTTAACCATGAAATTAGGATAGCAGAGTAGAAAACTACCAAGATTAAGTTATTTCAGTTCTAAAATTCTTTGTTCGAGATAAAACAAAAAAAGGTAAATTTGAAATTCCTTTTTGTGCGCAAAAAGGGATTGTATGGGGGGATGGAAAGGGAGGGGTAGTATATGACGTATTAATCGAGTAACACGTGGGGAAGAAATAAAAACAGGATTTGTGGTTAACGTGGTCAACAAGAGAAAAAAAGAGAAAAAACGAGAGAAAAGAGAGAAAGAGAGTGAAAAAAAAGTGCTTGGTGTCGAAGGGGGTGTTGTATCCGTGCAAAGGGTAAAAAACTGAATACCCCCCCCCTCCCCCACTCCCCCGTTAACCCTCGGCAAGAGGGGTGCGTGCGGAATGCTGCAGCGTCAACGTAACTACGAGGGTGAAATTACAAAGGGGTTAATCAACGTGCATATATACAACGGCCTTGGCTTTCGAGTCCACGGTTTGTAACTGCACTCTCTTTTCTATATACTTATATAGACTTTTCCCATAGAGTTTAGATCCATAGAAATTGTCAAAGAGGGAACAAGAGTTTTGTTGTAGGAAACGCCTTGTATTTTTATTCGAGTTTCTGGTGTCCCATATAAATTTATCCTTTGGAATCCTTTTAATATTCAACTTTTTTTTTTTATAGAATATGTTATTTTAACACGTACACATTTATTTCTATATGTTTTATTTTTTTGTTTCCGTATTAGTATTTTATTGATTTCGTTTATTCGAGGAAATATTTATGAGGATGAATATTACGTAAACAACAAATTGTGATCGATCGCATAAGCAAGAATAAAAAGAAATATTTGTCACGAGTCGTAGCAGTAGGAACAGCAGCAGCACAATTCCCATTAATAAAATTTTCAACGATAAGAAAACTCGAGTAACACTCTTTTGCATACTTACAGATATTGCAACTCGCATAATTAATTATTATTCCTGATAGGTAATCGTATAACGGTAAGAAGGAAGAAAAAAAACATGTAGGAGTAATGAATGACTAATGAGTGCCATAAATGTGTAATAAATTACTATGAATTAATGAGATTTTAACAGTACTACGATATTTCAACGGTTACGTAGAAAACATTGTTCCATGCATGCATGCATATATATCTAAATGGAATTGAAAAAAATGTAAAATATGTTTGCATGTGTTGTTTTTTTTTTTTTTATTTAAATTATTATTCAATGGTATATGCTCGCTCGTAGAAAGATCTCGGATGAATTTGAGATGTTGATTAAAAAGTGAAGAACACGCGAAATATATACGCATTCGTGTAAGTCTTCTGGGACGTCCTGCAAATTTATAGTTAACTCGAAGAATGAGACAGGGGGGTGGTAGGTGAAAAAGGAAGGAGAGACAAGAAAGGGAAGAACAGAGAAGAGGGGTTGTAACGTTATTACGTTGAATTCTTGGCTAATTCGAAACAACCTTCTCATTCCGTCCCCCGTCTCGACCCCTCACCTCACYTCACCTCACCTCTCCCATCTGCCAACTTGGATTACAAGGCAAGAAAATTGCCAAGAAGAGAAAATTGCCATTTCATACTTGAACGATTATTTTATCTAAAACTCAAGCTAAGATATCAGCCGATATTTTTCTCTGTTTACAATTATTCTTATCTGTGTGATTAAACAATAGGTTGAAAAATCATTTCTTCTTCTTCTTCTTCTTCTTCTATACTTTTCTTTTTTCTTTTTTTTTTTGGTAGAATAATAATAATAATAATAATAACAACAACGTAGAAAAGATTAAAAAAGTAAAAGGGCTAAGGGTCTCTCGAGAAACTCGTGACTAATTAGGACAATGGCGAGGAGTACTCGGTGTGAGTAAGCAAGATTTTAATGGACGGGGGTCTCTTCCGATCATTAAAGAGAAGTGCTCTTTTCCCGTTATGCCTGCCCTCCTTTTTTTCTTTTTTTTTTTTTTCCTTTGCTTCTCTTCTATTCTGGCATCTAATCATCCATCCTCTTCGATCCAAGATGATCTATCTCAAAGGGAAGAAATAATGAAAACGAATTGTTCAAAGATGGGCTTGGAATTATTTGTTTCTTCAATCAAGCTCTAATTCATCGGTTTCATTTCCTCCATCTTCTATCTTCCTAATCTTTCAAATTATATTTTCTATCCAAGGTATCTTCCCTTAAACAAATCCACGGTGGATTATAAGTTTAGAAAAATAAAACAAACAAAAAACAGTATGTGAAAGATTTGAATAAAACAAACAATTGCGAGTAAGAATTGAAAAGTTCCATAAATTTTGGGAGGAGGGGGAGGACGTTTTCTCGAACGCTCATAGCGGTATACTAATTAAGGGAATGAATTATTAGCGTAGTAACTGTAAGGTAAATTAGCA
This sequence comes from Polistes dominula, assembly GCF_001465965.1. Next base: position 465,889 of record NW_015149047.1, on the reverse strand, counting down.
CGCGACACTTGGTTGGTTATCGTATCACTCATTGAATTATTCATACGATATACCTTGACTCATTCCAACCACGATAACGTATTATTATTTTATGAGAGTTATCACTTTCGATAGGAAATAATCTTATTAAATTGATCATTTAGAAATCATTGAGAAAGTCTGAGGACAATTGGTTAAGCTCCTTCTTGACCATCATCAAGTAAAAGACAAAAGGACTAGATCAAGGAGGGTAAATTAGTCAGTGGATCGAATACAAAGGTTTGTTGCTAGGTCTGCCTTTATTCCATACTTATGGGAGGTTATGAGACATAAAAAGAGGATGGAAAGGAGGGGTGGAAAGGTGGGTGGAAGGAAGAGAGGAAAGCACTTTCGCTCACATTCTCATAAATTCCAAAGTATATTTACACTTTTAGTCGGCAAATGTGGGAGTTAACGTTCTTAGTAAATATATTCAAAGTTTGTACGTAAAAGTCTTAGTTAACAATATATGTGTATGTGCATATTTTTGTGTACACGTATGAATAATATCAAAAGCTTTTCTACAAAGTTCTACTTACTATAACGTCATTATTATTGTAAGAAAAATATGTGAAGAAGAAAAGAAAAAGTATCGTAGTAGTTGCTCGTTAACCAAAGAATTGTTCCGATAGAATTCGAAAAGGGAAGGGGGGGGTGGAAATAAAATGGAAATGAAAAGCAACGCGAGTTGCTTGGAACACCCACCAAACGCGCATAAGTAAAGTGAGAAAAAAGATAGAACGAACCAAAGAAAGAAAGAAAGGAAGGAAGGAAGAAAAATTTGGCGGGTGGCGTGAAAACTTTTTCCCAGCTAGGAAGGAAACGTAAACGGGGAAGAAGAGAGATGGAAGAAGAAAAAGCATTTTACCAGTCGCGGAGCACGAAGTTACGAGAACACTTCGGGGAAACAGGGCCAGACAAAGTGTGTTCTCTCGCGCTCTGCTTCCAAAATTCTTTTCCCTTCGAGAGAGAGAAAGAAAAGTTTATCGCTCGTCGTCCTCGTCGTCCTCGTCCTCGTCCTCGTCCTCGCCGTCGTCGTCGAAGAAAAAGCGTAGGAAAAACTCTGGCGGGTGTTTAAAAAAAAAAAAAGAAAGAAAAAAATCTCGGAAATTATTAGACCTGCTTGTTGTTCGAGAAAGCTTTACTACCCAACGTATGAAAACTTTTTAGAAACGTTTCCTATGTCGACCCGTAACGAAAACTCTTTCTATATATATATATATATATAATAAAAGCATCCAACCTTTTCCAAAAAAAAAAGAGGAACAAAAAAATAACCAAATGTCATTGGAGTGTTACAATGCAATAATTAATTAAAACAAGAGGCAACGTGCATTAGATCGGTAAAAGTATCTCCCTGTCTGTTTTAATTAGTTACACGTCTAAACATAGAGCTAAGTAATTAGCTTTGTTTTATCATCTTTCCTTCGAGGCCGAATCGTATCTCGAAACTTTCTCAAAATTACTCTCCGTCTCGTCCTTTCTACTTTTCTACGAAAGACGAATGAAATTCTCTTAACTCCTTTTCACCCTAGCAGTAGTAACTCTTTGTCGTTCTTCGAAACTTCACAAAGCAAACTTTCAATATATTTTCCAACTAATATTTATACGTAAATAAGCATATTCGTTACAAAATTGTATTACAAATGAAAAGGGAATTTAATCAACGCCTTGATAATTTTAATATATACAGGAAAACACAGTCTTGTCTCAATGGGAGTTTCCATGAAGCATCTATTATCTCTTCCAGATCTAAAGGGTTCCATAAATCCTTAAGGAACGGACGGACACCAATGGTGCTAATCGAGACGAAGAAGTTCGAAAAAGAGTCTTTTAGTGGACCCGCAAACATTTCCAGAGATTCTATTCTGTTCTTTCTTTGTCTATCTATCTTTCCATGGTAGGTGTCCATATCTATCTATTTCTCTCTAGGTCTGCAGTAAGAGTTTTATCCGTAGGATGAAGTGGAAGGCTTTGGGTCTCCCTCGTAGTTCCGAAGTCTCAGGGATTTTCTCGTATGTTTTTTCGTTGGTAACGAGATCAGTTTTTCTCTCTCTGTCGCACAGCTATGAAGCACCTAGGGCTTCAACTAGAGCAGATCGGTAGTGTTCCACCCTAGCAGCAACATTCGTCCCTAGTGCAGCACAAGCTTCTCCTCCTCCTCCTCCTCTCGGCTAATCTTGTTACCAACGATACCTACCCTCTTAATCCGCAGGAGTTCGTCTACGAACGAGCACCTAATCGTCCACCGATCCTGTCTATTCGACTTTGAACGAAACATCGATTCCCTTTTTTTTTATGGGATCGGATAACGTCTCTTTTATTTCATCTAGGGTATACTCAAAGTGTAACTTAACGAGTCAAGTATTTGCAGATGCTATTAGATGTCCACAATGATAATATTAATCTTTAGAGACTAAGAGCCAACGATGCAATATTTGGAATCGCTGATGACAAGGTCCAGCAGGAAGCATCAGGCCTTAATGGAAGATTGGAACCCTTGGGGCAACTTAGGGACACACTACATACTCTCAACATTGTAGATGCTTAACTACTTCAACCTGGATGACCACTGTTAATGCCATACCCTTGTTTTCTTCAACAGTAAGCAAAGATAGGACAAACAATGGCGGTCTGCTGCAAAATTAACGTCAGGACTGCTGGCTCTCTGATATTTTGGAGATGCCCACGGGAAAACTGTAGCCGGAAGGCTAGTCATTCCTATCTCTCTCTTCCTCTCTCTCTCTCTCTCTCTCTCTGTTCATTTGATTCTCTAGATGGAAATTGCAATTAGAAAACGAGCCAGTCTGAATATTCTTCAATGACATACACGATTTATCTTGAAAAGTAATTCTCCAAATTAGCAATAGGAAAGATTATGCTAATTTGTAGATACGTTAAATAATTTTCTTGAGAATAAAATGTTATATTTAAGCTTGAACGTTTTCCGAGTTGAAAGAAAATGGTTGAGAAGTAGATACGTTGATCCAAAACTTAGATATATTTATCGTACATATAAACGTTGTTGTAGGAGAAGGACGAGAGAAAACAGAGATAGTCCTGTCGTCGAGAGGATTACTCGTAGGATGCAAGCTGGAAGACGATTACGTGGTTGGTAGCATGAACTAGAGGGTGATCTACTGTTCGTTCAACGAATACAACCTCGTAGTACACGTGTCTAAGGGTTTTGGGACCCTTTCGAGCCCTTTACCGAGTCCTTTAGCAAGCCCTCTGCCAAGCTCGAGCTTCTCTGCTAGAATTTTGAGGGATTAGGATAGGAAAATGGAAGCATCCTCTAGAAACTCTCATGCGAGTAAGAGCTATAACTTTGAAGGGTTACGATGTTGACTCTCGAATATTAATAGGCTTCTTTTTGTCTTTCTCTCTCTCTCTCTCTAGCCCTTTTTTTTATTTTTAAATCAAAATTGTATATTTCAATATGAATCCTATGTGGTATTACAAATTGAGACACATCCCATAAAAACTCGTCAATGATATTCTCCTCTAGCTTGGTTTATCCCTTTTACTAACGGTACACCACTACAGAGCATCCATTAGCAAGCGAAGTACAGTTTTACTTGGCACAGAGTTCCCGATGCAAATGAAATAACCGGCCCACTTTTCCAACAGGGATCATTGACCTATTCGTCACTATCCATCTCCCTACCAACCTTCCCACCTACCTTCCCACCACCTACCTCCCTACCTCCTTCACTCTCCGATTCTGTCTCTTTCTCGTTTTCAGAATAATTGAGTTGGGACACATGCACGGGTCTCTGATTGCAGACGATGAACGTGGGAGGAAAAGAGAGAGTGAGTGAGAGAGAGAGAAATGCAACATACAAAGAGCTAAAAGCTTAACACGTCAAATGGATACACGTATTTGCTCTTCGCCTCTCCAGTTCAAACAGGCACGCGTGAACGTACTCGTAATACCAGCACGAACGATTTACTGTAGTATATACTATATACATATATATCACTATCCATGTAAAATCTCTATCACACACACACACACACAGACACACGGCCACTCTCTATTACCATCGCATGTATCGCGCTTTTAGAGTATAGATACCCTTACACCAAGATCTGATTAACTCTCTTGATGAAGGGGTTACGCTGTATTTAGTATATATACACCTCGACCTTTGCTACCCAGAAAATGAAGCTGTCCTAAAGACTATTTTTAAAAAGCTTTGTAATATAATTTACGTAAGTTTGTTTAACTAGGAAACATCTTGAAAGGAAACACATATTTTTCATATTTTCTTATTCTCTCTGTTGTTACCCTTTTTATGGTAGCTTTATCCAAAGAAAATTTATGGCAAATTGTTCTAACCGTTTTGTATGAGGAAAGGGGGGAGGGGGGAGTGGGTGGATGTAACACCTGGTGCACGAAATATACCTTGGAATACCAAGAGAAACGAAAGGAAACTCAACGATTTCATTCTTCGGATGGTACAATCCACGTCTATATTTATGTTTATTTCTTCTTATTCTTGACGATTTTGAAAAGTGAAGAAGAAAAAAATCAATTGTTATAATTATTTCTAATGTTTTGCGATAATTAGATTCATAATTCTATAATTGATAAAGAAATATATCGCATATATATATATATAGTGAAGTATGTTAAAGAAAAAGGATATAAAAGGAAAAGCAATGAAGTGGGAAGAGTGTGGGATGATACAAGAGGAAGGGATGAATCGAAGATAGTGGGAACTCATCACGAATGCACCCCAAGTATCTCGTTCGTCTCGCCTTACGGGATGCGAGTTGCATGCGTTTTGGAGAGACGTGCCGAGCAATATACGCTCCACAAAGCTCTTGTATCACACATGCATGTGTGTGATACAAGAGAAAGAGATGCTGGAGGACGGGGGAAGGAAGGGGGGGGAGGAGGAAGACGCTTGACTGAGCTACGATTTACGTCCAAGCTTAGAATTGTAGAGACAATTCTAAAGTCAAGACTCTGACATGCCAATAAAAAGATAAGAAGGTAAGGGTAGAAAATCGTTCAAACACACTTGACAACAAGCGCGTGTGTGCAAGCAGCTTGACAATTTCAGTTTCTTTTTTTTTTCTTTTTTTTTTTCTAATTTAAGAATTCTGTACGAAGATAGTGGTGGAAGTTAAAAAGAGTTAAGAGACCCAGGCATGCTAACTTTAAGGTAATTAAGTACCGAGCAAAACTTACTTAAGATCTTTAATTGCGTTTCATATATACGAATGGAATAGCAAATAACTTTTGGAAAGTTTTGTAGACACCTCTTTGTCAGCCTTTTCGAGAAAATACGCGACCCAAGTTGGAATCAAACAAATAGTTCAATTTGTTGTTGCTATTTTCCATCTCTCTCTCTCTCTCTCGTTTCTCATGAATATACGATTCTCGTTGCAAAATACTTCATCCTATAAAACGTATTATTTCCTAACGAAATATTCATATATACGGAGTGAGAACCTATTGTTAGTATCGCGTCACGTTAAACTGATCGTAGCTCGGTTCAAACTTTTTTTCTCTGATAAAAACAACAAAATATCCAATTTTTACGTAACACGATTTTAAAACACGCAGTATTATTGTTTGTTTGTTTGTTTGTTTCATAGATAAAATATAAATAGTATATCGATAATGTTATCATTGTTGGTTAACAAGATGATTCGATAAATACGTAAATTCGAGTAGGACGATTTTATCGTATGAACGATCATCATAGATCAAGAATTTACGAGGAATGTATACCAAAGTGGGGAACAAATTGGTCAATCCACTTGGATATCGATGCAACAATTAGCTAATGCATTGGTCCGATCATCGATGCTAACCATCATCCTATTTCTATAGAGATGCGTGCAGGCATCCTATGTATACACAATATGTGTACATACGTGTAAATGGCCGAGTTAACTTTACGAGAGAGAAAGAAATTCACTTTTTTTTTTTTGTATCTGTGAATTTTCAAAGAAAGATCAAAAGAATTATGAGAGGTGACCCCCATTCATTATTGATTTCATTCGATTGTCCTAAATGGTACATCGCATTAATCATCGGTATAGTTCAATAAATGACTACTAAAAATGTTGACTACATTGACTTCAGTAGTTTCTAATCGAAAAATATGTATAAAAATACTATACATTGGTGGGTTGTTCATAGTAATCAATAAATCTATTTCCCTTGGATCATAATTCCTGTTCTGGGATCGACAGGTTCGATAAACGACGCGTCATCGCGATCTATAATTCCAGCTGATACTTACGATGAGAAATGAAACGAATAACCGTCAGGTTCAACCCTAGATCCAACGTGACAGTGACGATCTTTCTCTATCTCTCTATAAATTGTCGACGTTTCAATCTATATCGAATTTTCCAAACCTACTCACCTACCCTACCACCCTCTTTCTCTCTCTCTCTCTCTATTTCTATCTATCTATCAATGTATCTATCCATCTCTATCTCCCTTTCAGTTAGGTCGAGCCATCAAGCCAACCGTATACAAATGGCACCATGTCAATTTTTAACGCTTCCACAGAGAGAAATGTTCTCTCTCACTAACGCTATTGCACCAAAATCTAATTCCTATCCTCTGTTACTTGTTTTTATTTTTTATTTTTTTTATTTTCTACTGCACTCTTTGAAAATTTCAATAACGCCTGTACGAAACACTCCTTTTACTATCTTGTTTTTATTTTTACAATTGCGTCATAGTCCTAATCTTGTTTAAAAAATCAACTAACATGCAACACATTAAAATCGTTTAAAATATCATACGAATACTTAGTATTGAATTAATGTGAGATAAATGCAAAATGATGCGTTAAATGTAAAATAAAGTACATCAATATGATTACTGTTGCCTCATGCGGTAATGCTGCATAGTATACGTAGGAGTAACAATATTGGATAGAACGTGGGCAGCAGCAACATCGTTATTGATACTATTGACGTAATTCTATTATAAAGTACATTTATTCTACAGAGTGATCTAGAATTTCTCTTATGTGGGTTTACAATTCGTATTACTTATTACTTATTACTTTTCAAATCTAATTCGTTAAACTACGTTGAACTACGTTAAGCTACTTTTCTAGGTTTAAGGATTGTCTCAACGAATCTTTTTATTTAATTTACTCGTAAATCGAAGGTAGGGACAAAAAAACCTTGGGGCCAAATAATAGTACGTTCGATGATTTTGCGAATAAATTTTTGGAACATGTTACATAAAGTATCAGTGTAGCAAAGAAAAAAAAAAAAGAGAAGAAGAAATTAGGTTACAGAGAATTAAATCGTCATATCGATTTTACATGAACCCACATACACACTTACGCACTTACACACACATTATCATCATCATCGAACGTACTTTCGACAAGAGTAGTAAGAATAATACAATGAAAAGATGAAGAAAAAGAAGAAGGGGAATTTCGCATAACTTACGATTAACTCCGTGAAGGACCATCGTGGCGATTTTTCACGACTACAAAATTGTCCTTGACGGTCCACGAAGACACTACCACCACCACAACCACTACCACCGAGACAAACAACCCTCCAAAAGCAAACAAAAAATACCACACACACACAAAAAAGCCAATATATTTCAAAGCTTGTTAGTGAATTTTTCTTTTTTCTTTTTCTTGTTCATCAACGATCGCGAGATAGAACATAATCCAAACAATAAATAATGTTAATAAATAATATTGAAATGAACGATTTCACTCTAAAGCTCGCGTTAATTACGCGAGCGAGAGTCAACCATAATTAAAATCATATAACTCTTCCGAGACATGTCATTAATCCATTCAAAATGGCCACACGTGTCAATGATCTCTCAAAATATATTTGTATATATATATTATATGTATGCCTATTTTATTTTCTGAGGAAAGAAAAAAGAAAAGCGATATGAAAAAACACATACGCACGCACACACATAGATTAATATAATTCTCTCTCGTAATCTTATCTCTCCGTAACTCTTCTTGCAAACTTTTATCCCCCAAAAATATCTCTCTGACAATCGATAAAAAAAATATTAAAACCGTTCTCTAAGGGTAGCTAACGAATAAATTTACAAATATAAATTATATACATGGAAAGACTTTTTTTCAAAGGGTATAATGAAAAAAAAAAAACATAAATAAATAGGAGAACAAGAAAACCCTTTTTTGAAAATAGTTTGAAATCTTAGCTGATAATCTGTGAAAACAACTGATAGCTCTTTCGAATATATTATCGCTTGGTATGAAAACACGAATAGAAAGAAAGAGAGAGTGGGAGAGAAATAGAGAGAGAGAGAGAGAGAGAGAGAGAATGAGACAGAATGAAACGAATGAGAGCGAGAGAGAGAGAGAGAGAGAGAAAAACACACGAGCAAATGTTCGAAGGACGAGACGTTAGGGCGCCGCGGTCGTCGCAGTGACTGCCGAGAACTCGCGTTCATCCCCCACCAACATTGCCACCTCTCTTTTACCCTCCATCGTCTCCTTCCCTACCTCAACCTACCCCCAATCAAGCAACTCCAGCAACCCCACTTTACTCTCTTCCACCATATCTATCCGTCTCTTTCTCTCTCATTCTGATCTAGAAGGAAGGAGTCCATCTATCTCTCTCAGCCTGATCTAGGAGTCCATCTATCCGTCCCTCTTTCCCTTTGCTCTCCCTTTGCTTCCCCTTTGCTCTCCCTTTGCCTCTTCCTTTACTCTTACGAAGCATCTATCTCGCATTCTATCTCTTTCTAGCCGAGAGAATGCTGGAGGAGAATAAGGGTGGTTTTTTTCCAAGCTAGCGCTGTAGTTGGTAGATCAAGAGAGTAGGGAGAGAGAGGAGGTTCACGTGACCAACCATTCGACCAATAGCGTCGAGTATGACGTCACACGACGACTCAGGGGTTCTCATACACTTTTCAATTGGTATGCGTGTATCTGGGTGTGTATATGTACTTGTGTATTGGTGATAGGACTATTAGTTCTGTTGCTATGTTTTTTCTTTTTCTTTTTCTCTCGCAAAATGCACTGGGTCTCTCCCTCACTCTTTTGGATGATTTAAAGACATCAAGAGTGAGAGAGAGAGAGAGAGAGACACTGAGACTCGACGATCCTTGGAATTCTTCCATGTGGATTATGGTTGCATGAAGTAGGGTGGGTGGATTGATGTAAGGAAAAGGGTGGATCGTTGATCGTGAAAGGAACAAAGCAGCAGGCAGACGATGCCATTGTCTCTTCTTCATTGAAGCTTTTCGAAATATTGGAAGAGTCTATGATCATGGTTTGAGTTTGGGGTGGCAAGAAGAAAGGGGAGGAAATATTCTCTTGGAACGTGACTCTTTGAAATAGACGTACTTTTCTTTTGGGGGTGGCTGGGGGCGGTTTAAGTTCATTGAAGGTAATGAAAATTGGCAGATATTTTTTTCTAATATTGCAAGCCCTATTTTTCTTCAGGATTTTAGATCAGAGAAAAGCTTTCTTTCTTTCTTTCTTTCTTTCTTTCTTTTCGATCGATGTAATATTATATTGAAAAGTGTCAAATAATTCCCATAGAAAAAGAAGTGATAACTAAACGTAACACGAAAATCTTCTTATTTCAAACGAACTATTAGTTTTTGTCAATTTAAATGTATCACCTTTATATTCAGCTTATGACCGTGCAACAAAGTTTTTTCCCCCGTTTTGTAAGGCAATATCGTCTGGGTTTACTACGCAATACTTCCAACGATGTGGTCCATGGTGAATACATTTTTAAAGCCCGCATAAAAACTCTCTCGTATTCCCGTTTTCTATCTCTCGTCGCGATGCCTACCACCCCCTCCCTGTTACTCTCTCACTCCATTTCCATACAAATACGTGGACGTACATTCCCATACATACAATCCCAATAAAAACATTTACACTTATATTCCTAGAGAAAAAAAAAACAAATCGCAATAAAAACGCCTACACTTATATTTCCACCCACTCTCTCTCTCTCTCTCTCTGTGATAAAAATATTAATACAAAAATCAATGAACAATTAATTCGATAACGTTATGAACGAAATAAAATCTGTGGTCTCTTTCATACGCACGTAAAATTATTGAGGATTTGTAATTTAAAATTGCTGTCAGTTGCAAACACCCAAGCGGTATTTCGCTAATGCCACGATGATATTCGAGGAATGATTTGTTGGTCATTACGTGTCGGTTACCGGTGTGTCCACTTGCCGATGAATAACGTTACGGACAACGTTACGGACAACGTTAGAGGACAATATTGTGGACAGTCGAGTACTCGATTTCTCTGGAACGCTCGTAAATCATCATTGTAAAGAAACCTCTTGAACGTTTACCTTTAGAGAGGCTAACAGATTTTAGATAGAAAATATGTCGATGTTTCTATGACGCATTTCCAGCAAGTGAAATTACTTCTTGTCCACCAGTCAATCTTCCAAATCGCAAATAGAAATTGAAAAGGAAAACGGATGGAGATGAAAACGCGTGAAACTAACTTAATAAAATGTCAATTCGAAAGGGGAAATTGACATGGGAGGTGTGTAACGTTGGTGTTAAAAGACCATAACAACTAGAAACCATATCTCGTAACTATAGAATCTGGCCTCGATTTGTCTTAACCCGAACATCGATAATCCCTCGATCCTATTGGATGATGAGAACGAACATCCAAAATGATTTCAACAGAGCTTATATCCTCCTTCTTCTGCATTGATTTTATCAATATTCTCGCTTCCGGATAAAAATGTCCATGGAGGGTTTGCAAATAAGAATAAAAAAAAGAAAATACGGTAGTCACTCGTTTAGTCTCGAAGACTCTTCGGAATCAACATATTCGTGTCAAGACGAGCACTTTAGTTATTTCTCGAGGGTAAAGACACGTTTACTAGAATAAGCATGAGTTAGAAATAAAGAGAGAGGGAGAAAGAGAGAGGAGGATGGGTGGGGGGGGGGTGAGAACGAGCAAGTACGAAAATGTACTTTGGTCTTATAAAAACTCATATAGGCTTCTGCTGACTAGCATAAAGTAGAGAGCCGTCGTAATTGCGTTCGGCGTCGGCGTTGGGCTTTTAATTAATGCGACATACTTTTTTTCATCACTGAAAAGTGCCACATCCTTAACGTCTCACATATTTCCTATTTCTCTCTCTCTCTCTTTCTCTCTCTCCGTCATTTTTTCTCTCTTACCTACTCTTTCTCTCCAACTGCTGGAATTGCAGTTTACCCTTACCCCGGGATCGTTAAATGCATACAATCAAAATAAAAGAAAAGAAAGAAAGAAAGAAAGAAAAAAAAACAAATCCGCCGACTCTTCGGGTTGGCTCAATTTCTTTTTTTTATTTATTTTCTTTTTTTCTTTTTTCTTTTTCAACATTACGACTTCCACCGCTGCTGCGTTTTCTTTTTATTTTCAATTTCAATCCCCCTTTTCCGACGTGTAAGCTTCTGTAGACGGCGTTACGTAATATCTGGCGCACAGAAATATATTTATGCGTTTGCTTGATCGAAACAAAACCAATCAAATCGACAGGACTTTTTGTTTCAAATCCTCACAATTTCCTTCTCAATCCTTTCTTAATTATTTTTCTGTATCTTTCATTTACGATTTCGAATTTTGTATCTTTTTCTAGGTTATCGTTCATACCGAGAGAGAGAGAGAGAGAGAGAGAGAGAGAGAGAACATTAATCCGCGTAACCTACATACGAAAAGCCCGAGCTTGCATGAGCTTGCCAATGAAAAGGACGAGGAAAAGCGTTACGGTTTTTGCTCTCTTTCTTTTGTTTTATATTTCTTTTATTAAACACTTTTTTTTTTGTTTTTAGTCGTCTCCAGGGAAACGATTCTATGGTCGCTATATGGTTCTTTTTTTTTTATTTCAAACTGTTTATAAAATGTTTTTCTCCCGGTAGAAAAACTCTCCTCTTGGCAAATTGCTGCCAAAGAATTTTGTTTAATAAAAAATCATCTATTGTAGTTTAGCTATTGCGTTAATGTCAAGGATCGACAATTTAGCGAAGACGAGTTAGAGAAATGAAGGGGAAGGAAGGCGTAAAATTGATGGACGAACAAGACAATCGAGCGTCCAGAATGGAACCGTCCATGGCTTCATTAGAGCAAATTGCCAATTAAAAGCTTTTCGAGTTACCATAGTAACCATTGGGATGTGACGTACGCGTCCAGGTATTACTACATATGTGTTAGTAATATAAGTATTGTCAATTTTTGATTGTAAAGCAAATTGAAAAATGTAAATTATGTTTTCTTTTGAAAATGTAACCTCTGGAAGAAACTTGGATGAGTATTTTTGGTCTGTTCATAAGACTCTCGTTTGATATTCACGTGACGTGAGTTTGGAAGTGGAAACCTTATAAGGCATTTCGATCTCCCAAAAGGACTTTTGCACTCGTTTCCAAAGCCCCGTGGCGAAGCTGGCACGAAACGAGTCTCTGCGTCGCCTACAACCTCGCAGATTCCCATTTTCTATCTCTCTTACTCTTTTCATCCTATGTATATGTATATATATATATATATATGTAAGCGAGCGTTATCGCACGAGCACTGAAACGAGTTGCAATTTGCATGCTCGTCCTCGTTTTAAAGTCGACCGATGACTTCCTCTTGTCAATGTATATATATCAAAAGACAAAATAATGTTAACATACTGTTTCCCATTATTTTGTCAGTTCCCTTCTGTGCATAGATCTACTATTGTATTTGCAAAGCATTTTGCATCTATTATAAAGTCATTGACATTTTTCTTTTTATAAACTAAACATTATATATTCGAGAAAAAAGAAAAACATTATGAACCTTTCAAGTTTCTTTTCGTCATTAATCTCTCTCTCTCTCTCTCTCTCTCTCTCCGTTCTTCCTTTCAATTTAGGATACATTTCTAGCAGTTTAAACGAGTTGAAAAGTTTCAAGCTAAAGATCTCTCTCTCTCTCTCTCTCTCTCTCTCTTTCTTTGTTATTTTTCAAAGGTTGAAAACAAGAAAGACGTTTACCAGGATCTTTTTCGTATCTGGGCTAATTCCTTGTTTTCACGCCCGAGTTTCTTCTGAAATAAGATGTTCAACGAGTAAATGGAAACTTCTCTCTTTTTTTTCTTTTCTTTTTGGCTTTGACTGATGGACGCATACAATTTCGTTAGTTTGCTAATAAATTTGTAAAAAAAAGAAAAAAAAAGAAAATGAGTGTTGACAAGATCTGTATAGAATTCTCGTAGGCTCTACGAGAAGAAAAGGAAAAGAGATACGATGAATATCTGGCTGGGTAGAATGGGTGGTGGTGGTGGTGGTGGTGGTGGTGGTGATGGTTGGTCTGACGCAGCAAACAGAAAATAATAGCGGGTGGCATTGTGTTCCCGTTTTCGTTGGTTCTGTCCGCAATGAGAACGCTCCTCTAGGATTCCCTTCGCCATTGTACGCTTTTTATCTCTCTCTCTCTCTCTCTCTCTCTCTCTCAGCATCCCTAAGTTTCTTTTTCATCCTCCCCAATGACACACGTACCACGTATTCCCATATTTTAGTCGATTGTAGAGGAGGACCTGCGACAGATTGGAACGTTTATGCCTGCTCGAGGGTGAAAGACAATGTGTCCTTCGTGATTTCTCTACTACTACTACTACTACTACTACTACTACTACTACTACTACTACTTCTATTCCATCATTTACTTCCTCTCTCTACAAATAAATAGAAAAAAGAAAAAAAAACAAGGAGGATGCATTTAATTAATCCCCATAGACGTACGACACGTACGATAATTTTTAGGAAATCGTTATCGTCACGATAAAGAAAAATCTTTCTAATCAAATAATGATATTTGATGATTAAACTTGAAATTGCATTAGACTATGGATGATTTAGTTGAAATAGTTCCATTACAATATTTTATCTCTTCTGAACGATCAGATCTCAAAAGAGAAATGATATTCTAATTAAGGTCGCGAACTCGATCCGACCTCGTCCGATTTCTCTCGTCTTTCTGTCGTCTCGAATGAATCGAAACGAATAGAACGGTCCTTTACATAAATTACAAACGTTTTTTATTTGTTCCGTAAAAAGAAGAAAATAATATAAAGAGAAAGAGAGAGAGAGAGAGAGAGAGAGAGAGAGAGATTTAGAATAACAGGGTAGCCTAATTTCTTTTTCTTTGACTCGTATCGTTTACTTTGCCAAACAAAATTGAGATCATCAAGATTATTATATTTGACAAAATTATCTACCCTTCAAATAAATTACAGCAGAAAGTTACACGAAGGTATTTCTATTTTTGTTTGAAAAAAAGTCACTTTTTTAATATTCATCTGAGAAAATTACGTGGACTAGAAAAATAAAATAAAAGAAATGAAGTCGTGGTTATTTTCATAGTTATTTTCGTAGAACGGTAGAACGAACCATAACTCTGTACTAGACTTTAAACGATCGTAACCATCAATCGTCGATAATGGAAAAAAGAGTTAGAAATTCTCTACGATGCGTTCTCGAAAAGATGGAAGTCTCGGAGATGCCAGGCTTGCAGTTAGACTACCCATTGAGAAATGACTTACTATTAAATCGTACATACATACATACGAGATCTTTGTGTTCTCTTTCTTGAACACAGAAACGTGAATTTGTCAGTCGAATGCCATGACACTTTCAACGAACCCATTCAAAACCCAAGGACTGTTTTTCACGAAGCCATATCCAACCATTAATGATAAGAATATTATTACGAGCGCGTGTCGTCTCTTCCCCCTTATCTCTCGGCAAACACAACTTATTTTCTGAGCCCATGCCAACAAAGTCGTAAATATTATTCCAAACAAATTCGAGTTTATTGGCTATTCTCGACTACGATCCCTCACAATTTGTATTTAAAGAATTACGATTGGTGAGTTGAAAAGAGACTAAAAACACGCGATTCTAGTTGATCGTAGGGGAAATGGAAGTTGTTAGGGGTTGAGTTTGTAGCGAGATAACTTAAATAGTTAAACAAGTATTTTAAGGAAAAGAAATACTAGATAAAAAGATAAAAAGAGGGTGTGACTCACCGAGGAAGACATTCTCATCGATATCGTCGGCATGAAGATCGAGGTCGAGGTCTGCAACACCATTGATGGTGGTGGTGGTGGTGTTGGTGTTGGTGGTGGTGCCGCCGCGTGTCTGAAGATTTCTCTTGGCCAAATCCATGAGGCAATCGCGAAGATCCAACTGACCCGTCGCCAAAAGCTCGGCAAGAAGGGGTAGGTAAGGAGAGGTGCGGAGACGAGGGCTGGTTGCTCGTAGACAGCCAGGCAACCAAAGCCCTAACAGACCAATAGGAAGGGCCGGCAATGCTCCGGCACTGACGAAGCCACCGTTCAAGAGTTCACCGCACAACATAGGTGCCACGATGATCTCAACTCCACCCTCCTGACCTTGACACTACCCCTAACACCGACACCTTAAACACACACACACACACGCACATAGACATTTATTTAACATATATCCGTATTTTTAATTAGTGTACGCATTTCAAAAGGAAACAATGCTCGAGCAACAACTGAAATTCTATAAACGAGTTTCGAATTGGCCAACACTGAATCGCGTCGAAGACAAATATTAGCAATGCGTTTCCATTGGTCAATAACAACGATGCACCGTGTTTGCATTAGCTATCTCACGTAAATCGTACACGCATTCAAATTCAATCATTGCAAGTCTCGCAAAGTTTTTTCTTTTTTTTTTCGAACGATATAGAAAAGCGAGCTTAAAAAGTGGAAGAAAGAGAGTCATATCGTTCTTTGAAAGTCAATTGTGGAAGTTCATTTAATAACTTTTGGTCCACTCGGTATATAATACATATATGTATGTATTCCAGGGAACATGCGGGATCGTTTTCGGTAACCCTTTCTCTCACCCCTTTTGGTGTCTGGGTAAACATCGTCGTCGGGTCGTTACTAGCTCCAATCTCGGCTTTCCACGAAAATCCAACGAAACTCGATATCACCTAGCGGAAAATCGTGACGTTCACGTTCATGATTCTCTTGAAACAAATTCATAAACTATGTCTATGTGTGTATGCAGGTAACATGCATACAAATATTAAATAGATCCTACTGATGCAAAAAAAAAACATAGAATTTCGCATGTGTAAGCGTGTGCTTGTTAAAAAGGTGAATTCGATTGGGCAAAAAAAGATTYAAGAAGAAAAGAAAAGAATAGGAAATAAAATTGGGTATCCTCCTCGTAAACCCTGTTTGAAACGCGTTAACCTTCGCTATCCTGCTCGATTAGTTATCCCACCCCCGTTTTTCTTCTTTCGAAAGGAAGAGAACGTTTTGAAAGGAAAACGGGAATCGGATGGTTCAGGGGCTCTGATACGAGCTAAAACGAAAGACGTTTCCGCGAAACTTACCGGCAATTTCCATGCGAACGAGGAGCATCGTCCGTATTTCTCCTAGCTATACCATACCCTTCTTTCCTTCCTTCGGAAGAAAGTACGAGTATACCTAAATGGAATCGATCCGGGGTACGTATACCTCTTACCAACGTTATATACGTTGATATCGCAGAATGTCGAGGAACGATAACACCATATCTCGCTTAGTTTTCTTCTATTATACACAGGGTGCTGCAACTAAAGCAAAAAACAAAAAAAGAAAATACTAAAAAGATCTTTTTTTCTTTTGAACACCTACACAATCGGTACGAATCCATATTAGAATTAAAGGATGAACTTTTGGAAAGTTGTTCTTTCCATTATTATGAAGTCATTCACAAATCACACACGCACAGAGAAAGAGAAGAAGGATTAAGGATCGTTAATAACTGAAATGATTGTGTAGGTTCGTTTGTACGTCGGTCGATGACCGACCGACCAGCCGGCAATTTACTTGGCACCATTTCTACATAAGCGCGTACATATGTGTATAGTTCTCGAAGCTCAGGCAAGCAGGTTTGTAAGCGAGTAAATCCCGCGGCAGCACTAACACTACCACCACCACCACCACCACCACCAGGGCAAACAGGGGGAACAGGGGCAGGTTGATTGATCGTACGTCAGGTTCCAGCCAACCTGGCGCCAGAATGCTGGCTACCAACCTGAGTTATAAGTGAGTATACACACTGGAAAGGTACTCAACTAGTCTCTCTGATAAGCTATTATACAATCCTTAGCTTTCACAAATGTTCTCTGAAAATTTACTTAGGTTTTAATGATATTGAGATACTTGCCTAGAATATGAACAACTTTTTTCATTACCTTTTACTTTTTTTTTCTGTACAAAATTTTAATCAATACAAATAAATAAATATCTATCTTCTTAGATTATTTTGTAGGATCGTTGAACATTGGACGTTATCAGAAAGTAATATCGAATATCGTTGTGGCTTCCGGTCCATGAAACATTCATGCAACTCGGCAAGCACGGTTTGCAACGCAAAAATGCGACCGATAAAAGTGCACCGACTGAGGGTGGACACTCCTCCTACCTGTCTGTCCCCCACCTTTCTATCCTCCACTCCTCTCAGACTCTCTGGAAATCTCGTTAATATTCTTCGAGTGAACTTTTTTCTTTTCGAAAAACTACTTTGATCGAATTCAAATCAATTCTTCGATAGAACAAACACAATTTTGCATGGATTGAGTAGAATTGGCACGGTTATATC
This sequence comes from Polistes dominula, assembly GCF_001465965.1. The sequence continues at coordinate 448,239 of NW_015149047.1, read as the reverse complement.
GAATTACTTTTAAATTTAATTCAATGAAATACAAATTGCATGTAAAAACATTTCCCTGACTGATGATTAATAAATCGTATCATGGGAATGAAAAAAAAAAAATAAAAAATAAAAAAAAATTCTCCAAATGGGGAATAAAATAATTTGAACAAGTGGATCTAATTATATTCTCTCCTCCTCTCGTTAATTTTTCTTTCATCAAATTCCCAATCTCTAAACGAATTAGAAAATACATTTTTATTTCCGCAAGTTTTCGCGATAAGCTGCCGCAACGAAGCGAGATAGTTAAGTATGTGTGTAGAAATGAGAATAAACGCAATAGAGAGAGAGAGAGAGCTGACTCGAGACTTCATGAATGTATGTGTGTGTGTGTGTGCATGTGGTACGTAATTACTGAGACACGGCAGAGAAGTTTGCCCGATTAAAACCGACGACGGTTCAGTGAATTCTCTGGAACTCGTAGACTCGTGTCTGGAAATTCACGAGGTCGCGTATTAAAAAGTTTTCTCTCGATCTTTGTTCCTATCCCTTATCGTCATATATACCTACCCCATTCCGTGCCCTGCCACCCCTCTCTCACCCTACAACCTTACCCCTTTTTAAACCTCTTTTTCCTTTTCAATGCAAATCCGAGTACAAGTTTGTGTAGCTTAACATTCGCCCAAAAATCATTTATAGTTATTTAAGTGATGACAATTTCCAAATTATTTATTTTCCATCATAATTTTAATTGATAAAAATTAATTTATTATTTTGTATCTAATGCAAATAAGAGAGAGAGAGAGAGAGAGAGAGAGATTATGTTTGCAAGAAACGTTCTTTCATTCGAGTTCAATGAAAAATAAGATTCTTTTCAACGCAAATTATTCTCTCTTTCTCTTTCTCTCTCTCTCTTATCAACGTAGACTTACTTATGTTTTTTGTACATTTAATTTGTCCGTCGTATTTGACGTCGCCGACGGAAAGCTTCTTGTTTGTGTAATTACTAGAAACTCGACAGAGTCACAAAATTCTCTTTTACTTTTGCTTTTGCTTTATAATATCTTTCTATTTAATTTCATTTATTTTCATTTCACTTAATCTCATTTTCTTTTTAAATGATCCAACATTTTTTAAATTAAACCCCCACGGAAATATTTTCGAAAGATTTGGATAATTATTTTCTTGAAATTAAATGTTATGTAAATAAGATTAATTATGAAATATCACTGGAATAATAAATGTAATATTAATATATTCGTGAGTAGAACTATGTAGCTGTCTCAGGAATCGAGAGTGGAATGATCGGCACGTAGTTGCAACGTTACAAGGGAGTTTCAGTATCCTCGGATATTCGTCTGAAGTATGTAAATGACTTTAGAGTGCTTGGTAAGATCTAAATTAATCCCAGCTCGCTTATGAAAACTCACCTTTCAAAAAGAGAAATCGAAATTGAAATCGAAATCAAAATCGAAAACTGAAATCGAAAGAAAATTGATCAAACTACTCAGCACAGTTAGTAGAGGGTAAAAGAAGATTAAAAAAAACTTGACAAATTTGTCATGTAAAAAAATTATTTATTATTCCGTTATTTGATGAAAATTCAATAAGTAAAATCTATGAAAATGATATGATCAAGGATTAAAGATCTAACTAACGATATCGAATGAAATTATTCAAAAGCAGACTATAAATAATGGAATAGATTTGCGTAGAACATCCTGTAATACCACGAGAACCAATGTTCTCAAGCTGTCGGAAGCGTCAGGTGGTTTCTAAACCACGATAGAATCGATAGAAACGAGGCTTAATGACAAACGTACGAACGAACGAACGAACGATCGATCGATATGCGTGTTCAACTGTCGAAAACGCGTCCATCTTTTGCTTTTGACGTATATTATCTAAATCCTTTTGGGAAATTCTCTTCGTATTTTACAAGCTGGATCTATAATCAATTACTTTTTTTTTGTTTTTTTTTTTTTTTACTTGAACACGCGTACAAAACTTTGATCACTTGGAGTTTGAGAATCTACACCAAAATTAGTCTTAAAGGATTCGAAAAAGAAAACTAATTGATTTATAAAAAAAAAAAAAAACGTAAGAACTTTTGGCCCCAGCTTGGAACTTGGAGAAAAGCCTTTAGTATTATATGTACTTGGATGGGATCGTTAAGAGTAAGAAGATATTCCTATCACGTTTTGAAAGTCTACACTGTCAAAGAGTTCCAAGTAGAAAACTCTGGAAGCAAGGAAGATGACACAGGAGTCCATTCCCAAGAGAAAATTTCTCCTCAATTCGTTTCTACTGGAGATTTCTCAAACTAAATCTTTTCACTCGTTTACTATGTCATCTAGTCTCTAGAAAGAAATATGACCGCGAACATGTCTTTGTTTCAGCACAACGAATGAATTTATTTTCTAATTGAGTTTACACTGACAATGAGATAAATTTAATGCGTAAGTTGGCACAGAAAACAAAAAACAAAAAAGTCAAATGTAAATGTTTTATTTGTCAAATTATCTATTGTAATTATCGAAAAGATTAGATAACGAGAAACTAACTAGTTATCTAACTTTTCTAATCAGCAAGTCTATAAAATCAAACGTTTAGAAACATGAAACTTAACAAGACGTTCTATATCTTACCGTTTTCAATGCTAACACTTGGATAATATCAAAATCGAAGCACGAGCATGATCGATTAAACTGCTATGTGCATGCACGATAAGAGAGAGAGAGAGAGAGAGAGAGAGAGTGATGAAGTCATGTATCCGGTCTAAACAGCCCATTTGCCCAACACAATAGAGCTGATGTCGCTGTGAGCTTGACTTAATTACCAAAGGCTTCTGCCTCTGGCAGGAAGCAAAGAGGGTGTTCTACGTGAAATAGAAACGAAAGAGAGAGGGAGAGAGTGAGAGTGAGAGTGAGAGAGAATTATCAAAAGTACCAAAGGTCTAATCGTTTTTCAACAATAATTAATTATTAAATTCTATTCTCTATCCTTGGTCTCTCTGTTTTTATTCAATTAACAACTCAACAAGAAAAACAAAACATTCATGAGAACGATAAATTCATTGACGTAATTGATAATTATTTATCATTATTAGATGATCAGGGTCGTTGTCAGAGTCACGTTAGACATGCGATTTTTTTTAACGATACACTTACAAACCAATAATTATTTTCTATTTAGAAAAAAAAAAGAAGAAAACAAATTTAGAACGTTATATAATTTTGTATTATTATATGGAAACAAAAACCTTTTTTTCTTTATCAATGAAGTAAACCTTGAAAATAATGTTTCTATCTTTCCTTTCTCTGATACTCTAATGTAGTAACCCATTTCTCTCTCGTTGTTTCTCTCTTTCTCTTTCTCTCTCAAACTCCTATAATAGATCATGAAGTGAAAAGTAAGAGGGAGTAAAACAGTTTTCCAATACTTCAGACAAAACGAGAATTCTCTCTCTCTCTCTCTCTCTCTTTCTTTCTCTCAACATTATTTGCAAAAAGAAAACTCACCAAAGCTTTCATAAAGTTCAACAGCTCGCAAACACGACTGCATTAGATGACTGACGAATCTGTAAAATGGAGAGAGATTTCGAATAATTATCTAAATAATAAGATTATATATAATATATTTATATAAATAATAATAAATCACATTGATATTGCACAATCTTTGTTAAATCTCGCGTATTATTTTGATACGACATGAGCCTCCTTCTACTTTTACTTTCATTACATAACAGAATGATTAAGCCACTTTATTAATCTCCTCTTCTTCCTTCTGCTCCCCTTACTATAACTCGTTATTAAACGTTGTAAAGATGATAACAGAACTGATAAAATAAAAACTACGTATCATCGTAGAGTTGAAAATAATGAAAAAATGATCATGCACGTCTTTGTAGGATCATTCATTTAAGATATATATGTATGATTTTAAAATGACGTAATTGCAAATGATAAAATTGTATTTGTAACGATAACCAACGAAAGAGATGATACCCCACTTATCACCCAGTTAACACGCATGTACTCATACTTTTGTCCATTCATCTCTCTGTCGACTTCAGTTAGTGTTAAACAGTAGCATGCAAAAGTGCAACGTGACAACATCTTCTTCTTCTTCTTGCATTTGTTAAAAAAGAGTGTTGCTTATTAAATTCATAAACATGGATTTGTTGTTTATCGTTTTAATACTTTGTGGTCTAATAGCCTTGTATTTGTATTGGAGATGGTCTTTTAGTTATTGGGACCGACAAGGTATACCATCGGTACCATTTGTCCTGCCAATCGTTGGTCATCTCTTACCACTGTTATTATTGCAAAAGAATATTTCTAATTTGGTAAAGAATTGGTACAATCGGTTCAGCGAAGCTAGTATGGTTGGTTATTATGACGGTATGGTACCAGGATTATTGGTACGTGACCCAGATCTAGTTAAGACAGTCATGCAAACTAATTTCTCGAATTTCCATGAGAATGCACTGAAAATTGATCCAAAACACGATCCACTGTTGGCTAAAAATCCATTCTTTACGGAAGGTGAGGAATGGCTGACCGGTAGAAAGAGATTGACCTATGCATTTTCGAGTATGCGATTGAAGATATTAGCTGAAACGGTAAGAGGTGTTTGCAAAAAGTTCGACAATTATTTGAACAGAAAGATCGGTGAAGATCAGAGGATCGAATTCGAAACGAAAGATCTTTTTGGAAGATTTACCGGTGAGGTGGTAGCCAATGCTGCATTTGGTATCGAAGGATTTTGTTTCGAAGACAACTATAATTCGCAATCGTTTCACGAACTTGGAAAAAAGATATTTCGGGTGACACCGTTTCATGGTGCTGTGCAATCCGTCATGTTATTTTTACCATTCTTACACAATTTTTTTAATTTCCGATTTATACCGAAAGATATCGATCATTTCTTCAGAACTATCGTCAAACAGGTCATCGAAAAGAGAAGGGAAGAGACCGAGAAACGTAACGATTTCTTTCAATTAATGGCAGATCTTGAAAAAAGCGAGGGTCAAAAGTTCGATGTGGAATCATTGACAGCTCATGCACTCTCGTTCTTCGTCGATGGTTACGAGACCTCGTCGGCGACCTTAAGTTTTATTTGTTTTGAATTATCCATTCATTATGACGTACAAGAAAAAGCTAGGAAAGAAATTCATGATGTATTAGCAAAACACGGAGGCGAAATTACGTATGATTCGTTGAAAGAGATGACCTATTTGGATCAAGTGATCAACGAGTCTCAGAGATTGAACACTTTACTAGATATGATGGGTAAAGTATGTACCAATAATATTCAATTGAAAGGAAAAGATGGTCTTACTTGTCAAGTGGAGCCTGGTACTAAAATCATTATACCTATTCAATGTCTACAAAGAGATCCTAAATATTGGATTAATCCGGAAGGCTTTGATCCTGATCGTTGGAGCAACGAGAAAAAATCTGATGTTAACAAATATTGCTTTTTACCATTCGGCGAAGGTCCAAGAATTTGCGTTGGTCTTAGAATGGGATTGTTACAGACAAAAGCTGCATTAGTTACGCTTTTATCAAAATTTAGGGTAGAACGTAACCCAAGAACCGATTATCCTGTTAAAATTGGGCTTTGGGGAATATTGTCAACACCTGTTCAAGGGCTTTGGGTATATTTGAGACGTCTTTAATTGCAACATTAATATATCTTATTCATATCTTTCTCCTTCGAATTATTAAACGTTCCGAAAATGATATATATAACCATAAATCATATAAATAAAATTTGTAAAATAAAAAATAAATCATTCCCCGTTTATTTATTTTCTCCCACTTATAAATTAAAGTGACTTTATATTGGGACGACTTCTAGAGGTCACTCCTATTTGTGGCAATAAGCATTAAACGGGACTTATCTTCTCTTATCATATATGCATGGACAAGTTCACATATAGCGACCCCTGTAGACATATCCTAACTGCTCTGATTAATATCGGCCAGTAGCGGACACGAATGCGACGTAGAAAGATCTGTAGCTGTAGTTACAAAGAAAAAAGTTTCATTTTTAAGTTAAGATTTGAATCGATAGAAGTATGAGTTTTTTATTGACCGTGTTAATAATCTGCGCAATAATAGCTTTGTATTTTTATTGGCGGCAGATTTATAGTTATTGGGAACGACGAGGTATACCGTCGGCGCCGTATGCTTTGCCGATCGTCGGTCATCTATTACCACTGATATTATTACGAAAGAATGTTTCTCAACTTATACGAGGTTGGTATAATCGGTACAGCGAAAGGAGTATGGTTGGCTTTTACGATGGTATGGTGCCAGGATTATTGATACGCGACCCAGATCTAATCAAATCCATTTTGCAAACTAATTTCTCGAGTTTCCATGAGAACGGTGTGAAAGTTGCAAAGGATGTCGATCCGTTGATTGCCAAAAATCCATTTTTTTTGCAAGGCGAAGAATGGATGACCGCTAGGAAAAGATTGACTTACGCTTTCACGGGTATGCGATTGAGAATTTTATCGGAAACTGTACGAGGTGTTTGCAAAAAGTTTCATAATTATTTGAATAGAAAGATCGGTGAAGATCAAAGAATCGAATTCGAAACGAAAGATCTTTTTGGAAGATTTACCGGTGAGGTGGTAGCAAATGCGGGATTTGGTATTGAAGGATTTTGTTTCGATGATAATTACAATCCAAGATCGTTTCACGAGATCGGCAAGAAGACTTTTAAAATGACCAAGTTGCACGGTGCCATGCAATCCGTTTTGATCTTTTTTCCGTTTCTAAATAAATTTGTTAAAATGCCTTTTATACCAAATGAAATCGATGAGTTCTTCAGAACAATCGTCAAACAAATTATCCAGAAGAGAAGGGAAGAAACCGAGAAGCGTAATGATTTCTTTCAATTAATGATCGATCTTGAAAGAAGCGAAGGACAAAAGTTCGACGAGGATTCATTGGCTTCGGAAAGTCTCTCATTTTTCGTTGATGGTTATGAAAGTTCAGCAGGTACCATAAGTTTTGTTTGTTTCGAACTATCCATTCATTACGATATTCAAGAAAAGGTAAGAAATGAGATCAATGATGTATTAGCTAAGCACGGAGGTGAAATTACGTATGATTCGTTGAAAGAGATGACTTATTTGGATCAAGTGATCAGCGAATCTCAAAGATTGAACTCCTTGTTCGATATAACCATTAAAATGTGTACCGATGCTATTGAATTGAAAGGTTACGATGGTCTAACTTGTCAAGTGGAACCTGGTACAAAACTCATTATACCTAGTCGTTATTTGCAAAGAGATCCTAAATATTGGACTAATCCTGAAGCCTTTGATCCTGATCGATGGAGCGATCAAAGGAAAGCTGATATTAATAAATATTGTTTCTTGGCATTCGGAGAAGGTCCAAGAATTTGCGTTGGTCTTAGAATGGCATTGTTACAGACAAAAGCTGCTTTGGCAGCGCTCATATCAAAATATAGAATAGAACGAAGCCCAAGGACCAGTTATCCTGTCAAATTAGGCCTTTTGGGTGTAATATCAACACCCATTGATGGCTTGTGGGTTTATCTGAAACGCCTTTAAATTTGTATGAAATACTTTACTGAAATATTTTAAAGTTATTTTTAAACTTCCATTAGATATAATACATAATTGTTATCATATTATTAATGTAGTAGTATGTAGTATTTGTAATGATGATTTTGCAATAATATATCAACGAGTGTGTTTACTTTGTGAAATGTATTTGCTTGATAAGTCGATAAATATATATATATAATATATATCTTTTTTAATTACTTTATCATATATTCTATATATTTTACAATTTTTGATCTACTGTAATGATAAACACTGTAGAATGATAATTTAGACAACTATAATGTTTAGTAATAATTCAAAGCAAACTAGCGTGCTATCGCTGGCCAACAGTTTCCGAGAACAATGAGGGCTTTTCATTGAACGACAAAATTATCAAGATTTTCACGATACAAAACGCAATTGTAATCGAATTTCGTTTGTATAAGCAAAATATACTCGGTGATCCGTAAACTCAAATCAGATTAATTTTATCCAGTGTTCTATATCTCTATCTATTTGAAATTTATTAATAAATAAATATCTTGATAATATATAGAACAGTAAACAGAACAAAGATAAAACTAAGGAAGAGACGATTTAATGCTAACGTAAGTAAAAAAATAAAAAAAAATAAAAACGTATTCTAACGGATTGCTTGAGTGGTTTCTCGTGTTCAACGTGTCACGTGCACACACAGTCACGTGCAGATATTACATACACACGTACGTAACTCTTCTATTTTACAAGACTTCCATTTGCAATATACGCACAAGTATAGTTCAAGTAAGCGTGAGCAAACACGAGAAGTATCCTCGAAGCTGATCTTCTTTCTAAAGGATTATCGAAAGACTAGAATAAAAGATGTGTGCAAGACAATTTTTTTCTATGACAAAACAAAAGAAAGAGGGAGTGTTCTAAATTCTAAATAAAAATGTTCACAAATATAATATTGCGGATGAAATGAAATGAAATAAAATCGAAATAAGACGACGAAAATATGTTTCGCTTATCGATAAGTCGACTTTCATTTCTAGGTTTGGCGATCTTGTTGGACTTTGGAGAAATCGTATTGTCTGAATAGAATAAAAGAAAGGATAGTAAAGAGAGAGAAGGAGAGAGAGAGAGAGAGAAGGAAGGTGAGAAAAAGGGAGTTTGGAGTCGTAGTGCATCTTTCACTGATTTCCCGAGGGATGTCGATACTTCAAAGACTCGAAGAGTAAAAGAGAGAGATAGTTGCAACGCGTGTCTTCGAAAGGCATGATATATTTTATCGGGTTTCGAGAAGCTAGCATAATTCCAACCCCACGTTCTATCGGGGTTGTTATTCGAACCTCCTGCGTTGAACGAAACAGTTGGGGAGGATCTCGACGAGGGATCAACAGGTACAGGACTATCCAGTCCCGTTCAACAACCTCCATAAATATTCTCATTCTCTCTCCCTCTCTCTCTCTCTCTCTCTTCCTATATCTACATACGTATAGAGTTTTTAGACAAATTATTCCAATAAATAAATACTTGCAAATGAATAATAATTTATGTGCAACGAATAAAGTAATAATTGCGAAAGTAATTTCTCAACCCCTATCACTCCCTCTCTCTCTCTCTCTCTCTCTCTCTCTCTCTCTCTCTCTTGTAAAAATCATCAGTAATTGTAATATTAATTAATTTGAAATAATAGAAAAAAGGAAATAAATTTTGTCTAATCTTTCATCGATCATAATAAACACACGGATCCACTATATTTCTGCAAATGAATTTATCTGTAATCCGACGACCTTTATTACCCCTTTCTCTCTCTCTCTCTCTCTCTCTCTCTTTCTCCCAGTCAGTTTACTCTGTTACTCTGTGAAGTTTTGTTCGTTAAATGAATCCCTAAATCACTCAGACACGATTTATTATCGTTATTACGCGTCGTCGCTGAACGGCAGAAAAAGTGGGAGGAAGTGAGGAGGAAATGGGGTTGGGCTTGAAAATATAAAAGAGAGTAGGGAAGAGAGAGAAGAAAAATGAGATTTGCGTCAGTGTTTACAGTGTTTTCCCCGTGGGTATCATCCGTTGGTAGCACTGAATGCCACTATCTGCTTCGCCCTCTTCACCCTTTGGCACCCACACCCTCGCGTCCCTTGTTTCCAATTTTTTCTCTCTCTCTCTCTCTCTCTCCATTTATCGCAACTCTCGTACTCTCGTTCGTGTCCATTTGCCTCTTTCATTCCTGTTCGATTCTCACCTAAACTGACGTCATAAATTGCACCCAGTATATAAATAAAATGTCATAACTTTGAATATCAACTCCCATTTCTGTTGTTTACCTTAATATTATACATATGCATGCACATATGCATGCACATATTCATACGCATATATAGAAATTGTTTTTTGACGATACAAATAATAAATATATGAAATTAATCATTTATATATTGCAATTAAATTTGCAAGAGTATAACAAACGAATCTGTTGGTGAATCTAATGTTAAAGTTCTGTAATCAAATAGAATTACAATCGTGACGTTAACTTCTCTTTCTCTTTCTCTTTCTCTTTCTCTTTGAACAAATTTACGTATAATAACAGAGATAGTAGGATAGCTTGAGGCACGAGTCATGAGCGTAAAATACATTCAGATTGTATGTTAGAAAATACAGTAAAAGATATATACACATAGTAGGTAGACATGTATAGAAAAATACAGTAATGTAATAGGTATTCGAATATTCAAAGTTGGATTGATGTTATGTCAATATAAATAATAGACCATTCTATTGTTCGTTAAAAGAAACAATACGTAGGATGAATAAATCAAAGACACTGAAAATAACTATCCCTGTGTACTCTCTTCGAACACCAGTACGATCGATACTTGGCTCAGGCGCAGAAAAGACCGAGAAATACGTGATCAAGAGTAGCGATAAAAAAAAAAAATAAAGAAAAAGAAATGTTTTTTTAAATAAAAATAATAAAAACAATCCTCTCTCTTTCTTTATATTTTTAATATCTAGCTGTAATAATAAACGAATATATCGATTAGCATAGAAAAGAAGACTATAGAGTAACTCACTTGCATGTCTTATACTTATATATTTGTGTGTATGATGCATACATAAGTAAGTGTAACATATATGTGACACAACACAGAAAGCATACGGATTTGGCAAAGATAGTGTGAGTAAAAGAGAGAAAGGAAAAGAAGATATAGACGAGGAGAAGTCTCTGGTATCTTTACGACCTCCAGGGAACGTAAAGTGGTTTTATCCTTGTGTAGCTTCTGGTCTCCCTCCTTCTACTAAAGGGCATCTACCAATAGAGGAAAAGCTTGCTAAGAAGGAAAGAGAGAGACACGCGAATAGCTACAACCAACACGTGTATTCCTACGACCCCAGTTAATCCTCCTACCCTTTCACCCTCTCACCCTATCCCTTCTACTCTTGGAGATGCTACAATCAAGATAGGCAAGTGACAAGGCACTGTCCTTGGACAAGGACAGACCGTTCTATACAATACAAGCCACAATATGGTACAAGGCATCCCTGTTGGGGTTCAGAGGATACTTAAATTAGAATGGGAAAGAGCAAGAGAGAGAACAACAAGAGAATATTTAGAATAACTTTTAATGATTTACCCTCCTGACTTTACTTTACATTCTACCGACAGAATATTTTTACGACAATATGGTATAAAGTATATAATTATACAATGGAAGACATAGAAAAATTCAAATGTGTTATTTTGTTCTATCACTTTTGATGGAAGATAAATCATAAATTGGCGTTAAAATCGATACAACACGGTTCGTTGCTTTGATATAAATTAATAACAAGTTTAATTATCAACAAATCTCGCTATGGGAGAGAGATTAATATTTCAATGAAACCACGGGGACAGAAATTTGCCGTGCTAATACGCTTAAATAATTGAAAGGACACTTAGCGTAGTACGTCAATTCATTCGTAGAGAAAGATACCAATAATATCGACTGCCAGGGGAATACTAATCGATTTTCTCATTTGAGAGGTAACTAAGCACCCACCACATATATACTATATTATAATAAAATTAGAAGAGATCGAGCACGTTCACTTGGAAAGAATTTATTCATCGGCATTTTATCAAGGCAATATAACTACACGTAATCTCCACGCCTCCTAGTTGATTCAACAACGACTGTAATAAAGAACACGTCATCGTTCTCAGATTTTTATGCATGTTACACGCATACATTTATATATGCACATATTCTAATAAAAAATAATTATTGCATTTAGAGTTCAGAAAAGTGAAAGGATAATCCTGTAAAGAAAGACTTATCATCAGAAATGTTCTATTATCCTTTAAGCTAACAATTCATTTGAGAATTCAATGCAATAATAGCTTTCGTGAATGATGCACTTGTACTATTTCACCCTATCTATTTATCTATTTTTAAAACGTAAATATTGAAAGGACCATTGAAACGTTTTGTAAAGATCAATTTTCTCGAAGGGCTCGAAAACACGCTGATGCTGCGTTGAAGTACCGAACAATCCTAAAATGATTTCACCTCAAAATACATTTGAAATAGCTGAAGTGATTTTCACTACACGATCATGTATCGAAAATCTATCGATCCTTTCATCTATTTTAGATGTTTAATGTTTATACGTACAAAATAGAAATAATTTACTGATTATTATTAACGTTGAAAGTGACTTAACATGGAAACAAAAATCTGTGAATAATAGTTTGTTCGAGCGTAGAGCTCGTTAAGGCTTAGCCCTCGTACACCCACTAATGCATTTACGTATATATCATATATAATATCATATATGTGTATGTACAAGTATCAAGCTACCTGTTATGGTGAACGAAAGTTTCGTAATTGCGACGAGCGTAATTGCGAGGGTCGATTGATAATTCTCACGTGGGAAATTTAACGTGTACCTGCAGTACTTTGCTCCGTTTGCGTTCGAGTACACCTACATATATCTATGTATGGAAGAAAATGAAGGGAAACAACCAACAACTAAAAAAAAATAAAAGATGAAGAAGAAGAAGAAGAAAAAGAAGAAAGGAGAAGAGGAAATACTCATAAAAAAAAAAAAACACGAAGTA
>NW_015149047.1:368080-433080 GCF_001465965.1 Polistes dominula | reverse complement strand
AGAAAATGAAAGAAAAAGAAAAAGGGCGTATAAAACGTAAGGGAAAAAGTTAGGCGAACGTGTCTCTCTTGTATACAGGTTGAACCAAAAGTTTCTAGTTAATTTTTTTTAAATCAACTATTCTTTTCTCAAGTGTATTTAAACAAATAATACTTTTCAAATCGTACAAAAATCGTCCTCTATGTTTGTAGTTTTGTAATCTGAAAATAAAATGATTCTGGAAGGTCTCAAAGTATTGTAATCGATATTGAAAATCATTTAGAAAAGTTTGAACCACCCTCTATACGTGCACTACTTACATACATGTCATCTACATGATCTTTAAATATGTATTAGGCGAACCAAATCGATCGTCAGATTGTCCTCGTCGTCGTCGTCATCTTCGTCGTCTTCGTCGTCTTCGTCGTCGTCGTCGTCGTCGTCGTCGACATTTTATTACGATTTCCTTCACTATGAATTGAACTGGAACGACTGCAGGTATTTTCACGTATCGACCTACTCTAACTAGGCTACAGAAAATTTCTACGGATAGATACGTAAGCAGATTCAACACGACAACTATATATATATACTATTTTGTATATACTCCATATTGAATAATTTATCAAATTTGTTACATCCTATTGTATGAAGAATAATAATTGAAAATTATTCAAACGCAATCTTGAAAATCAACCCAATTAAAATGTATAAGTACTCGGCCATAGTACATGCATCTAAGAACAAACTTTAATTATTATTATTGTAATAAAATTAGTGAAAAATAAAATAAACAAATATAAAGGAATTCAAAGTTTTGAAAGTTCGCTTGACTGTCAAATCTCGACATTCGATTGGTCAGCGCTCGAATGGGCGGGCCGCCGAGTTTCTATTACATTTGAATTTGGCTAGACGCTTCTCTTTCTTTCGAAATATTACGATCGATATAAATCGATGATCGATCATCGCGTCAATTCGCAATTACTTCGTTAATATTATTATCAAGATAATGTAATGAATTAAATTAATAAGTTCTTACTAGTGTGGTAAAAAGATCGATGATCCTCTTCTCCAGGTTATATCTTCTCACTGCAATTTCCAATAAGTAGACGACGAACAAGAAGAAGAAAAAAGATAATCCTCTTTCTCTTTCTCTCTTTCTCTGTTCTTTAAATATTCTCTTTTCGTCACCACAAATAGTCAATTTTTATAATTAGGAAAAGAAAAAAAAGTAGAGGAAAGTAAGTTCTTTGATATTTAAAAAGAAAAGAAAAAAAACTAATGGAAAATATAGGAGAGTAATAAAGAAAGAAAGAGAGAAAGAAAGAGAGAAAGAGAGAGAGAGAGAGAAAAAATATGAAAAATGTGAAAAATGTAAAGAGGTGTGTGAGGGATATATTATATTCCGATGGCACACAACACGTCACACGGAGAGACGAAACGAAACGAAACGAAACGAAGGGAGCCGACACGACGAGGACGGACGCGCGCGTAGCGCCAGGACGAGGTTAGAAAAGCCTTGTGGAATATTGTCGAGAGAACGCGTCGTGTGTCACGTCTAGTTCCCCTCGAACGCGTCGCGGCGCTGCCAAGCGACAACGCTCCCACACTTATTCTCTCCCACTCCACTCCTCCTCTTCTCTCGCACGCTATTGGTCTAATAGTCTACTTGTTACTCCCCACCATTCGACTCAGGTACGACAATTCGATCTCTCGAACCCTATACCATTTATTTATTTTTTTTTTATTACGATTATTCCTTTTACAAAGGATATTTTTTTTTTATCGATACCAAGTTATCTCAACAAAAGAAAAAAAAAATGGAAGTTGATGATACAAATCTTAGATCTCTAATTGGTTACAATTTAATTCAAATTGTAATAATCGAATTTGTTCGATTATCGAAATGATCAAACTTTTAATCCTTTAGGAAATTAGTTATAATAGATATGACAAGTAACTTTAAATGACTATAGCCACCTTAATAAAGTTCCTCCTTCCCGAGTTAATCTAATCTGAAAAGTTACAAACGATTAATTTTCTCTTCCTTTCTCAAGAAGAATTGAATAAAGTAGAATAACAAAAAGAAAAGAAAAGAAAAGAAAAGAAAAAGAAAAAGTAATCGATTAGATCTTTTTTTTTCTCTTTCATTATACAGCCGTCAAGGAGGCAAGCGATCAGAAAATTGGAAAGCTGGGTGTCTGGTACTCGTAAAGCGTTCTTCCGGATAATCGAAAGCTCGCCGATGATTATTATAGACAATAGGTTCAGGAAGCGTAACGAGAGCTGTGCGTACCTGTGTGCGAATATATATATATATATATATGTCGTATAGTTCTTCCGTGTGTGCGTATTTCTCTGCTTTCCAAGAGGGAGAGAACATATGTTAGAGGTAGAAAAGTGAATCGTAGGGTCGTAGAGTCTCGACGACGAAGCTCTTGCCAAGATCGATACTGAAAGGAGGCTCGACCTTCTACTTAAATCGATAGATTTCCTGTTTATTTTTGACCGATCTTCCTCCACCCTCTCCCAAAAAAATGCTTACTCAACGAGATGACAGTCAAAATTATTGCTTTTCATTTTGAATATTATACATTTTCATTGTTATAGGTAAAAATGAAATGTCAGAAAGCAAGGACGAGGAACGAGAGGACCGGTTGAGAAAATAAATAAGCCAGGAAAGACAGAAGCACAGTGCGTGGTCGTGGAAAGTGCTGGCTAATTACAAAAAACTAGGAGATCATTAAAACGGAGAGGGTTCTTATATCCTGGTATAATTTTCTCTAGCGTACCAACCAACCAACCAACCACCACCACCACCACCACCAGGACCAGCAACGAGCACTCTCCCCTCAACACCACCCCGACAAACTTTTTGTCCTCAATTTTACGCTTTCGTCCGCCTCTCTTCACGTTTAATTCCATTTTAACCGATTGTCTTCCATCCGAATTACGCGTACATACGATTTAATACGTAGCTTTTAACGCAACTATTTTTCTTTCAAATACATAATAAAAATGATCGATGTAATTTACTTTAATGGTACAATCTAATTGTATGTTTAATATTTCAATTGCCTTTTCGAAAAACTACTGAAGTTCTAATTGAATTGGAAATTATTTAAAGTCCCGTAAAATTGGACAAATTAATAAGTACTTATTTTTTTGTTTAAATATTACAAAACTAGCGCAAAGTGCAAAAAGGGTTCATTGAATTATGTATACAAGTATTGAAATCTAATATGAAATAAAGAATGGGAAAAAAAAATGGAAGACAAACAAAACGGGAGAAACTTTTTTTGGGTAGTACAATTCTCCCCGAGAATAATTTTGCGTACTGAACGAGAGAGAGAAAGAGAGAGAGAGAGAGAGAGAGACGAGCAGGAGAGCTTATTTATTAAACGCTCAGCAACATGCGCCTCTTTAAATCATGTGCATTCCCTCGAGCTACCCACGCCTCTCTAATATTTATTAATCTCGTTCGTGCTGACCGTTCTTGGACAGAAATGTACGATCATCCCCTCTCCATTTATTTCCTACCCCTTTCTCTCTCTACTTTCATCTCTTTTTCGAAATATAATCATTTATATGCATACCCCTACATTTTATATTTTTTAATTATAGCGTTTTTGTTGTAAGAAAGATTTTTCAAAATCACTGCAATATCTTCTCACGTTTTTTTTTTATACAATACAATACAAAAGTTCTCTTCTGTAACACAAACATATAGTTTAGGGATGAGCGTATTAAAGGTGGGTGATGGTAATTTCACACATGACGTAACAACCCTCCGTACCTCTACTTTTCTACCGGAAGCAAATCAACCCTACGTCCTACAGCCTTTCTTCCTCTAACACATCTACAAATGTGCATGCGTTAAATTAAAAATACAATAGTTCAATGATAACACACCAGTATTGTTCTATTCGTTCTATTATCTACCCTGTGTTATTCCATTTCAGTGAAAATGACTCGCAGAATTTGTTCAATGTAATTTGCAGATGTAGAATATTTATTATCACTATCTACTTTTTGTGCATAGCAGTTGGTCAATGCTTTCAGAGCCTCTAGGCACTGCTAAAAGATTCAAATAGGTTTCTGCAGACAACCGACGAATTTCTTCTTCTCTCTCATCCTTCAAGATATTTAATATCCCTCCTTTTTCCCTTGCCCACCGTTCTAACCTCTTATTCCAAAAAAAACCTGCAGAAAAAGAAAAAGGCAAAAATAAAAAAAGAAACCCCTAACATGGTGTGCAGAATTTCGTCTGAAGAAAAGTAAAAAATGTTAGCTAATGAAAAATGAAAATTTCATTCGTGTACGAATCCCTTATGATCCACCTACACAAGGATTCTGTTATCGTTTTATCAACATCGATATCCTAGCATCGATCTTTGAATCATTCTGATAGGTGTGAAAATAAAAATAAAATAAAAATGGATGTGTGATGGAGAAATTATCTGGCTTTATCGACTAGCGAAGAATAGGAGGTGCTGGTGAAAGTCTAACGAGCCTTTTAGCGAAAATCTCGGTGAAAGGGCTTCCTTCAAAAAGGTTCATTCGATCTTGGCGACGCGACGCGGTGCGACGGCTACCGAATAATCCGAATAATGCGATTCTACCAGGGCAGAATTGGGAAATCGGTGGTAGTATTGGGTCGAAGCCAATCTAATGTGCCTCGACGGCTGACAATGGCGGCGTGGCAATGATTTCCGATGAGCAGATCGCCGAGAAAAAGAGGGGATACCGAAGGGGATACCGAAGGGGTGAACGTGCGCAATCGACGGATAGAGAGAAAAGGAAGATGAATAGGTCAACAGAAAAAGAGAGAGAGAGAGAGAGAGAGAGAGAAACAAATATAAAGTTATATGTATATACACAAGGTAGACCAAAAGTATCTACCTGATTTTCCTTTTTTTTTTTTTTTTTACAAACTTTTTCAGCTACTTTTAGTAAAATGCCAATCTTTCAAAAACTAACTCTCAGTTTTACAATCTGATGGAACAAATAATTCTACATAAATCTGGAAGAAGAATAATATATTTTTATAATCGCCTAGAAATTTTTCGACCATCCTGTATACGTAGACATGTGTGAGTATAGGTATGAGTGTGGGGATGTGTATATGTATATGTATATGTATATATATATAGATATTCGGTATTTGCGGTTGGCCGCGCACGGATTGCAGCCGATTTCCCTCTTTCTACCCGATAATTTAGCGAACGGCCATTCAACCCTCGTTTCTCTTCTCTCTGTCCTTCCTAAACTCGGTATCTACCAGTTCTCTCGGCAGAGGGAATCGACCGGTGTAAAAAAAAAGACGGAAAAGGTGAGAGGGACAGGGTCTTCCTGAAAATCGTGCAATTTTTTACTGTTACTGTCTAGGCAATATCGGAAATGGTTGGGAATCAAGGGAAAGGTGAGAAAACTTCCAAGAGTTGTTCGTATCAATTTTCATTTTCTTTTCATACCCCATTAAGCTACTTTAAATAGTTTCTTTCTCTGTCTTCTTCTTCTTCTTCTTCTTCTTCTTTTTAAATGGTTTCACGAAAAGAGAGGAACATGGACAAGAAAAATCCCAATTTGTTTATGAAGAACATCGTTTTTGATTAACTAAACGTTGCACATATTTGTAAATTATCAATTTCCTGCTTAAAAAAAAATCTACTAATTGAATATATTCCATGTAAACTATTTTTCTAACCGATGCACCAACAAACTCTAGCATGTATGCGTGTAAGAAGTTTATCGAGGGAAAAAGAAATAGAAAAAACTTTCTCTTTTTAGCAATTCTTTCTTGCCCTTTGGTACCTTTATCTTTGTTTAGCTGGCACCTCAGTGTCTGCCTGTTTGCTTCCCCAACGTTGCTCCCATTTTACCCCTGTGTTACTATCTCTTCACCCTTATAACAGAGTACGACCCTCTTTTTCCTCGGAATTTACTTTTCTCCAGTAACGAAGTTGACGTAAAAAAAAAAAAGGAACCAAAAAAAAATTAGCAGAAGAATAGATAAAAGCGGGAGGAAGATAAATAGATATACATATATATATATATATAAATTACTTGGACAAATTTCTAAAAGAAATTGCTAAGAAAAATGTAGATATAATTGTTCATTCTATAATCCTAATCATACTATTTAAAATGATCTGATGATTATTCTATCGAAATAATTTGAAGAAAAATAAAAATAAGAAAGATTGAAAAAGTCTGATAGCAATTTTTGATATTACTCCCAAGACAACCCTCGAATTTCTTTGGGTTTCATCAAAATTTCAAATCCATGCTAAAGGAAGGAAAATGTTTCGAAGAATTCGTCAGAATATTCTCACAAGTCCCCAAAGTACAGTAACTTCAAGCCCTCACAGAACCCCTTCTCACCTAGCATCCCGGGGAACCTTATGACCCGTGCAAAATGAATGCATCCCTCTTTTTTTCGAAGCAACCCTTAACCCGTCTAATACCTCAAACTCGATGCAGTTTATCCAAACGAATTTTTATTATCTTTTCTCTTTGGTTTTTTTGTTTTTTTATTTTTAAAGAGAACTGTTCGATCTTATTTTGTCACTTAGATACGTGTGTTGATATCAATAGAAGCTTGGAAAACATCCCCTAAATGTGGAAATGCGGTTACTATCCTTCCACCCTTATCCTTACAGCTTCACAACATCCACCCCAACACCCATCCTTCTATTACCACCCCTTTTCTCCCTTTTATCGTACTTACGTGTCTTAAACGAGGTTACAAACGACGAGAACGGTATTACAAGCCGCAAATTACGCTCAGTTCGTGACTAATAACATTCGCATGTGTGTGTGTGTGTGTGTATCTTTGTGTGTAAAAGAGAGAGAATTACAATTGTCTTTTATCAGAGAGACAAATAGAAATAGAATTAATTGATAATAAATTGGATGTGAATTGATTTAATTGAAACAAGAAATAAATAATAGAAAATATTGAATTAATTTTTTGATACTTTTATGCTATCCATAGAATATACTGTAAATATTAAGATATTAATTGTTAATTTTTTAATAAACAATTATAAATTAAGATTTATATTACATGTATATATAAATGTACTTTTTATTTTTTTGTTTTTTATTCATATCTAAAAAAACAAAAATATATTGGAAAATCTGTATTTTTATTACCGACTGTAAAATATGTACCGTCATCTAGCGATACTTGCTATTACTTCACCTTACCGACTGGTAAAACATGTGCTGGCAACCGGCAGTACTAGCTCTTACTTCATTGTTACCGACCGATAAAAAATTGATTGCCATCTAACGGTAATAACGATTACTTTATTTTACCGATTATTTTTATCTTATCCTGACACACAAGTTTGTTTTTTTCGATAACATTACACGATGTGTACAAAAATATTTCTTTATTTTACACACAATTTTACGATTTCAAACATCGATCACCGATCGATGATTACAATTTATTTATTCGCGATGAACGAAAAATCAATCGTTTACTATTATATAAGTATAATTATTTTGTATGTAATTATCATTATTATTATTATTATTATAGATAATTATTAAAAGCACGATTAATAAGTACAGAGCGTTGTAAACGAAATTGTTAGTATGTGGTCGTTGCAATATTAATTATATGTATATAAGATCCATTGTACTGATTCACTTTGAGTATTGTTAGTTAATTAGTCTCTTGAAATATAACATTTTTCATATTAATATTATGAACGACACAAAAAGGCACATGTACATATATACATGTAATGTGATGTTATTATTATTCAGCAGTATTTAAAAAATATAATCTCTTGAAACATTTCGTCTTTTATCTTTTCTTCTTTTTTTTTTTTTTTGGTTTTGGCTACACGTAGTAATAAAGGCGTCTCTGATCGATAACGAACATCGAATCGGCTGTGATTATCTTTTTAATACATATTTGATATGCATCTTTAATTTAATGAATTAATGAGAATGTTAATAAATAAAAAGAGAGAGAGAGAGAGAGAGAAAGACAGACAGAGAGAAAAAGAGAAAGTATTATATAGATGAATGAAAATGAAGGAAGATAAATATTTTTTTAGTTGATATATGGATTTATATGAATCCATATTAACGAAGAAATTAATCAGCACTCGGTGGTTTTATCGTGATTATTGTCATGCTTTGTTAGATAAAAAAAAAAAAAAAAAAACAAAAGAAAAATAAATGTTTAACGATAACGACGATTAGCCCAACATTGCGAACAATAATATTCATTTTCCGGTGAGCCAAAAAATTGGCAGTGTTCACTGCGACACTCCTTTACGCACGCCTAAAAAAATAAAAAATAAAAAACAATTTTTATAGATACGTTCATGATTTTCTTTTATCTTTTTTGTACATGTATAGAAAAATATTGAAATAAATATTAACTATACATATATATATATATATGTACGCTCTATTTTACAAAGACATACCCGCAAATTACTATTCCATGACCGTCGATCAGCCTTTTTTTCAGGCGATGTATGATCGTTATAGAATGTTGATCTACGAGAAAGATAGATAATCGATACACTACTATTCTCATCAACGAAACAAATCTATTTAATGTTTTACTACTCATTCACAATACGATTTGATTGTTATTAATGTACCTTGAAAGATAAAGCGTACGATCTTTATTTGGATGAGCTGGTAATAATTTGCTGACACTTGCATGACTACCATAATCACTCACAGCATAGAATTTGGATTTGCCAGCTCCATAATTCATTTCACAGCCTGTATCGTCTATTTGATGATCTTGAAGATATCTAGACGAATGAAAATTGTATAATTGAATGTCGAAAAAAAGACGATGAGAAAAGAATTAGATAATATTAAGAATTTACCTAGCATGGGCACATTCGAGGTAGTTTTGTAACATCTGATCGACGTACTGATGGCGTCTACTTTTCATTTTAATACAGAATAATCCTTCGGTAGAATTACCGCCAGAAGAGGATGGAGGACTTTTCGGTCTTTTGGTCATGGACCAAAATTTCTTACTCATTGATCTTCCAATCGATCCAAATTGTTTCGCAACACCTAATAATTGTTTAGCTGTCTTGGACAGGGAACCATCTGTATCGGATAACCTGTCGATTTCTTCTGATGTAAAATTAACGTACTCGTAGTCCAAATAATCCCTTATTAATATCTCCATCTAGATATAAAAACAAAAGTGTGTAACCTATGTAAAAAACAAAAAACAAAAAACAAAAAACAACATATATATTTCAGTTATGTATTATTACCGTGCTTTGCTCGCAAGCCAATAAATCACGCGATCCTTCAATCCAATCCCAATCAGGACCAGGATCTACAGCGAATAATACTGGCAATATTTGACCACTATCAGGATCAACCAGAGGTATACTAACTCCTTCATTACTGTCGTCCCCGATATCATTGTGTCCATGAACCGTAACGAGCGGTGAAAAGTGTGCAGAATGATATGCCAATAATAATGGAGTTCTATGACAATTCGATGGTGGTATTTCTAATGGAAGATATACTCCTCCAAATGGTATAGGTGCCAAAGCTACTCCCTCGGCATCTTTTAACATTGTTTCTGCTATTACTATTATAGGACGTCTTAAAACATGAGCCAACGCCAGTACATGTACCTGAATCAAATAGAAAGAACACTCAATAGAAAGAGTCATATAAATAATATAAATATAAATATTCTTACTTCTTCTAGACTTTGATAAGAAGTGGCTGTTTGATTCCTAAGTATTGGCGAAGCCATATCTACAATAGTTTGCCATTCGGATACCCATTCAGCTTCCGTGTAAGACAAACCTGCGGCAGCATTTAAACCCACCTGACGCCATTTCCATCTTCTGTATAAGATATAAATCTTGATTACTCATCAAGTTTCTATATACATATACAAACATAAATCTATATTTGTTACATACCTAAAAAGTGCATGTCGATATTCTCCCACGTTCAACGTATTATGCAAAACTTCTCTCAGCGTAAGTAATCTATCATGAAAACCCCACATACCAAGAGAAGCTGCATGAAGCAAACAATTGCCATCTCCCGAAGTTGCTAATGGCCAGAGAACTCTGTTACTTCCATTTTTGCCACCACACCACCAATTCAATCGTCCTGCTGCTTCCAATGAAGACAGACATCCTCCTTCTATCAAATCTTTCTCCAAAAATTGACGAAACGAATCTATCAAGAAAATTCATTGTAAAATATGACTATAATGTTCATCTAAAATTCATGTTCAGATTGGCATAGTACCTGGATACACGGACAAATCTGGCAAAGAAAATGTAAACTCGGGCATGTCCAAAGATCCCAAAGTTGCAAATTGAGAACGTGCATATGAAACTATGGCAGCATTTTCTGTCGCTCTAGAAATTCCTCTGGCCAACTTTTTCGTAGTACCACTACTACTTTCCAATGCATTATTCGACGTTGTTTCTTTCTCCAAGCCATCATACATGGATAACGCACCGCTCATAACACCTTTATTCCCCTACAATTCTGCATTTTAAACATTTCATTTATTACGTAACAATCTAGATCTCAATCTGTCATAATTGTACAACATGGAAGCGGTTTATTTTTCTTAAAAATAAAACTGTGAAAAGCGAGTTTAGTTTTTTATAAATAGAGCTGTGCAGTTAGTAAACTTAGTTCATTAAAAGTGTAGTTAAGATAAAATGTTTAAATAAATTGATATAGATAATGTAAGCTTTGTCAAAATGACATGACATTAGATATATCATTAGTACAGGTGATTACAAACATATTTGCATATGTAGATGACACATGCTTGCATACATACAAAATATATATATATATATATATATATATACGTGTGTGTGTTTACAAAAATAGGACAAGGTTTTGGTCATCGCAGAGCGTTAATAAAAAGCCAGTCATAAATACACGTCCACATTCATACTCGAGGTATGTATACATGTGTTGCGTAGGCGTAACTTATTATTAAAATTAGTTATGAAAAAGGAAAACATAAATGCATCGTTGTAAATATATATATATATATATACATATTTCCTGTAAGTATTTGACAGCGGATGGTGCATGTAGAAGTGTGCAAGCGTAAATGTATATGTAACATAGGTAAGAAAAAAATGCATTTAAGTTTTCAATTAAAAGCTTACTTTGTCTCTTTCCCTCTGTCACGTACAATTGAATTAGTGCAGCGAACCGTGATGAATTCCTCTTATTACGTAGCTCACGGTTGGACGTCCCTTAACCAAAATTTGTCGACAATTTATCATATTTTTCCAGCGAATAATTTAACTGTGAAAATATACCGGGTAAAAGAAAGAAAAAGAAAAAAAAAAGATGGACGGATATAAAAGAAAGTAAAAGAAGGATGGGAATCAATCGAACTAATAATATATCAACAACACACTCGTCGTTTGTATTGTACGCGGCGACGTAGCCTACTGAACGAAACTCTGTTAAAATACATGACGCAGAAGGGGGGTTAGGAAGAACCAACGGAAATTAAATATCGTCTGTCTGTTGCGCGCGGTAATCGTTCTGTAATTTTAAACCGGGATCACGTGGTACTTATTACGAGACTTACTATACGGGACGTAACAATTTATTTAAGCTTATCAAATTTATTTTACGTTCGCTTCATTCATATTAAAAGCTTACAGTAGCTTATCAAAGTAAGAATACTTTGACAATATATAATGAATTAGATAAAAGAACGTAATATATTATACGTTTACTGAATATTGATAAGAGTATTTTTGTAAGAACTTAAAGAAAAGATAGCGCTCGGTACGCATGACGTCCATCTTGATAACGAAGGTGGCGCTAAGTATGTCCAGTGTCCATCTTGATAAAAAACATGGCGCTCGGTACGCTCGTCGTCCATCTTGATTCGGGTTTCCCTTCTTATCTATATTTGCTTTTGTGATACCTATAATCCACGTATTATAGTGTGTGATTGGAGAAATATATGAAGTTATAAATGTGTGTGTATGTATATGTATGTATTAAGGTAGCCCTATTCTAACACGTAGTGTGCGTGATATTGGTTACACTTGAAAGAGACATACACTTCGGGCTTTACTTAAAAATAAGAAAATTGTTTGAGAGAGTGTGTGAGAGAGAAAGAGAGAAGAAGAAAGTTCTTTAAGAGCAACAGGTAAAAAGTATGTTGAAGAGGATGAAAGAATATTCTTTATGGTTATTGTTCTTGGTATGTATGAATTTTTTTGATACATTCGGCCACGTAACCGGCTCACAGGTCTCATACATTCGAGGTATACCGGTTTCAAAAAATACACTTTATGCACCCGATCGTGATTTTGAATGTCTCGATGGTAGCTTATTGATACCATTTCATTATGTCAATGACGATTATTGCGATTGCGGGGACGGTAGCGATGAACCTGGAACCTCGGCTTGCCAAAATGGTTCTTTTTATTGTAAAAATTTTGGTCACAAGCCTATTTACATACCATCTACCCGGGTGAATGACAACATTTGTGATTGTTGTGATGGTAGCGATGAGTATACTTCTACTAAACAATGTGTTAACAATTGTCATGATCTTGGTAGAGAAGCTAGATTAGAAGCACAAAAAGCTGAAGAATTACAAAGGGAAGGTAACAAGATACGTTTGGAAATGGTTGCCAAAGGTAAACAGATCAAGAGTGATACTCATGCTCATGTCATGAAATTATGGGTCGATTATGAAGAAGCTATAAAAGTTAAAAAAGAAAAAGAAATTTTGAAAACTCAAGCTGAGGAAAGAGAAAGCATAGCTTTGATGAAATACAAAGTGGACAAGCCCGAACAAGTTGCATCCAAAGAAACAACGGAGGAAGAAGAATTAAGACAATCTGAAGCTGAAGATTACTTTAAGATATTAGACTCTGATGGTAGCAATACAGTTACCATAGCAGAGTTACAAACTAGAGCTACCTTTGATAAAGATCGTGATGGAGCTGTATCCCAAGAGGAAGCTATGTTCTTTTTGAATAATCAGAAAGAAGTATCGTTGCAAGAATTTATAGAATCAGCTTGGGGTAATATCAAACCATTTGTCATGCTTGAACAAGGTTAGTCATCTTTTTATATTTATATATATATATTCTATTATTCACTATAACGATATATTTTCTTTTATTAATATTTATACTTTTATATGCAGGCATATTTAAACATCCAGAACACAAAATAGAAGAAAAAGAAGAAGAAGAAGAAGGGGAAGAAGAAGTTCAAGAAAAATTGGAAGAAGGACATGTCAAAGAGGAGGAACACGATACTATAGAAGAGGAAGAAGATTTAGGGGATGAGCATGAAAAAGAAGTTGAAGAACAAGAACCTGATGAGCAAGAACCTGAAGTACAGTATGATGAAGAGACTCAAGTATTCATAGACGAGGCAACAAGTGCACGCGAACGATTCCAAGTAGCTGAGAAAACAGTTAATGATCTCCATTCTGAAATCAAACGATTGGAGGAAAAATTGGAACGTGATTATGGAAAGGAGGATGAATTCGTAACGTTAGATGGAGAGTGTTTTGATTATTCCGACTTAGAATACACATATTCCCTTTGTCTATTTGGTAAAGCATCGCAAAGATCAAAATCTGGTGGAAGTGATGTTAGTTTAGGATATTGGAGCGAATGGATAGGACAAGGTAACAAATATTCCAAAATAAAATATGACAAGGGTCTTACATGCTGGAATGGTCCAGCTCGTTCAACCATCGTTAATTTAAGTTGTGGCAAAGAAAATAAACTCATTTCTGTAACAGAACCAAGCCGTTGCGAATACGCAATGGAATTTGTCACGCCCGCTCTTTGCAATCCAAGTACAGAAAAACAAGATACACATGATGAATTGTAAATTCTTTTATCTTTTGGTATTTTTTTGTTTTTGTTTCTGAAAGTGTGTTCAATGGTGCACATACCCAGTATATTCGAAGCACATAATTTGTGAGTCTTGAAAATGAAGGACATGATTGCGAGAAGAGTTATATTATACGTTATTTTTTAATATCCACTTTTTGTTTCTTCTTTAATATAGTATTTGCAAGCATTAAACTCTACACAAAAAGCAAACAAGTTAAATCAATTAAAGAAGAACATGTTATACAGAACAATGGATTAGAATTTTAGAAATATTTAATTCCTATTATTATAGTAACGATGTACACTGGCATTTTCCAGCCGTCGTTGTTTCTTTAGTTAATTTATATTATAAGTCTTAATGAAATGGTGATAAGCATAACATATATATCCTTTACTGTCAGGGAGAGATGCATAACAATTAATATCAAGACTTCTCAGTGAGAAGAATTTTGTTGATGCATTCGTCAAAACTCTAAGTTGAATAACAAGTATGATTGAGGCATGTTTCTTGCAATTATTCGTCCTTGTATCGGTGATTTTTCCACAGTGTTGGTTTGGCATCAAATAATAATAATAATAATAATAATAATATTAATAATATTAATAACATTAATGATAATAATGATATAAATGATATAAAAAAAACGGGACTTTTATCAATTTGCAACATTTAAGATTTACATGCGATTGTATATATATATAATGGAGCATATATTATATATACGACAGATTCAACTTATTCGTAAAGCGTGAATTGTTGTGCTAAAAGATATTCTATATCACTAAACAAGCAAAAAAGAAACTGTTGTTATACATATGATCATTGCCAATATTATACAAATGTTACATTCCTCTTTTATACGTTTAAAGATTTCTACGAAGCGACCGGTATAATAAAATAAGATATATGATAATCATATTGTTTATAGAATTTTACTACTAAAGGATGTTTTTTTTTTTTTTAAATATTTTCAACTCGCGGAAAAAAAATTGATATTAAACTTTAATATTTCAATATATCTTTCCAATAATTTTTCTCTTTTTTAATTGTTGATTTTTATGTACCAAATTGCATTTTCCATCGTGCATACGTAGAAATTTTCTGACGAGATCGAAGAGTATATACAAGCGAAGTATTTTGTAATTTTTTAAGTGTGCATCCCTATGGTGCATCAGTAAGCAGGTTCAATAAAGAGAAAAGAAAAACTTTGTTGTCAAACTATATTCATAATGGCAAACTTTATTTACATCCTCTTTACTTTTAATCAATCATCTCGTGATTTTAAATCCTTTTTATCGTCTCTTCCTTCATGTATTTCTTTGCAAAGTTTTTCGACTATTAAAACATACACATATTATCTATATTGAAACATCTTGATTTAAAAGTTTCTAACTAATTAGTTTAAGGCACTCGACAAATTCTAACAACGAGAAAACAATTATTAAATATGTTTTAAGATGATATGCACTTTCTTTTTTTTTCTTTTTTTTTCATTCCTTACCATTTTCCAAAAAAAAGATTTTCAAAACCTCGTATGGTGGAATGTGTGTATCATATACCTGACGACGATTACGACGACAACGATGATGACGACGACGACGACGACAACGACAACGAGGATGATTATTAACGATGATTACTATTAACTTATGCCATTTATGTTTCACAATTGATAATAGTTAGTACATTCATTGTAATACGTTTTATCCTCATAATTATTTTTTGTTTTTGTTCTCTATTTTTTTCTTTTCCTTTTTTTATTTACACGACACGAAATAAAATATATGATATTTTATTATATATTCTCATATGCACAATTCTATTGAGAAGAGAATCGTTTATAAGAAAAAAAAATATATATATATGCTATACTACTGTACAACGACGCATACATTAATAAACTAAATCTTCTACGAATCTTCAAAAAAAAGCACGATGCAATTATATATATATATTTTTTGTTGTTGTTCATTGGAATACAGGCACCGTGATTAATACTGTAACCAAGTGAAATTTTTCTTTTCAAAGAGGTTCGTCATCGGTGGTAGTGGTAGTAGTAGTGGTGGTGGTGATGGTGGTGGTGGTGGTAATCAGAGAGGATGAACTTTGAATTAATAAAAGTTCATTGATAAAAGAATTTTTGAAGAACATTTTGTTTCTTTTTTTCTTTTTTTTTTTTTATATATATAGTTTTCTCCTTCTCTCTCTCTCCCTTTCTTTTAACAATATTATATCTTTCTCATTTGTTCATCTTTTCTTCACATTCTTTTTTCTATACACGAATAAAATATATTACGTCATTTCTTAGAGGACATAAATTCGTCTAATTATTATTTACAAATCATCAAACAGAGAATTAACTTCTTCTTCTTCTTCTTCTTCTTTACACTTTAACGCCTTCTTTCTAAGAAAGCGAATAGTGTATTTTATAATTCATGTGTGTTTATGTATATGTGTACGTATATAATATATATATATGTAAATATATATTTTACCGAATCGAAAAAAAAGATTCATTGTATATATAAAAAAAAAAAAAAATTATATATATATTTATCAAAAAGATATGGGGGGAATCGATTATCGGCCCATATAGAAAATGCATGATTAATAATATTTTATCCAGGCTAGAACGTCGTTGTTGTTATTATTTGTTTATATTTTTATATATATATTTATATAAAAAGAAAAAAAAAAATCAAATTGAAGAAAATATTCTCTCTCTCTCTCCCTCAAAAAAGAAATCGACAAATCTAATGAACGAATTAATCCGATAATTTTACTCGAAGCGTGAAAATATGTTATTTACTTGGAATAAAAAAAAAAAAAAGCATAAAAAAGAAATGAAGACAGAGAGTTCACTTTCCAAGTTTCTCAAACATTATAAGTTTCTCTTTGAAACTTTTAGTATCGGTTGAAACTTCCGATATATTTCCATTCAACATATTTTGAAGATCCTCGTCATTCTTGTTCGTCAAAAGATTATCAAAAATCATTTTGTTATCTTCCTGTTTGGCGACGGGCGAAGTCGGAGGGGAAGATTGTTTCTTCTTTGGATAAATAACTGGACTACGTTGATTGTTACCATTATCGGCCATGCGAGTAACTATAGTAATAGCTAATAGTTGATGAATATCTAGATTCTCCTTGGATTCGGATGACTGACGCCAATAGAATTTATCTGGCGATATCAATGATTTGGAATCCTCTGTACCATCCGCCATTGATGTTTGATCTGAATCTGTTGTTGTCATACTTCGGCTAGACCAAGAATCCTAAAAAAAAAAAGACGAATAATGGATAGTCGTTAGACAAATGTTAATTTGTGCGAGATCAATAATATATTAGATTTTGTTAACTTACATTTTTATCACGTCTATCTAAAACATTATCAGTTATCTCTTCTTCCTTTCTATCTTGTTCGACATCTTTCTCCAAACTATCCAAAGTTTCGGTACTCTCGGACGATTTATTTCTTCTTTCCGAGTCTAATGTATCGGTGCTTCCTAATTCAGAACTCTCCGATGATTTTTGTAGTCTGGATTTTCTGATAGACCTTCTCTCTTCTTCGTTATCATCCATTGGAATAATATCAACGATGCTTGTACTAGATACTCTTTTTGGTATTCGCCTAACTCTTCTATTTTCTAATCTATCCTCAACGTCAAGATTATCCGAACTTTCAGAGGACATTCTTTTGCTCGATCTCCTTCTCGTGATCTTCTCTTCCTCTTCCTCTTCTTGTTCAATTTCTTCTTTTTCCTTTTCTTCCTCTTTCTCGTCAAGTTCAACATTTTTCGCATCGCTTATGTCAATCCTTTCAAAACTTTCCGAAGACTTGGATGTACTTTTAGAAAGTCTTCTACCTCTGGAAAGATTCATATCAGAAATACTACTTCGCTTTTGTAATTCTTGAACGATATCCGAACCGTGTGAACTCTGATCGAGTACTTCAAAACTTTCGGATGATTTCGAAATGGATTTGGAAGATCTTCGTGCACGAAATTCAAAACTACTTCTTCTACGTTCTATCGAATCGTCGCTTGTTAAAGCTTCGATGGCTTCTAAACTGTCCGATGACTTTGATATACGATCGCTTGATTTAGAGATTGGATTGAGCAGTCTTTTAGCTACCGGTTTGCTTTCTTCGTATTCTATTAAATTCTCAAAGCCTTCTGTTGACTTTGAGAACCAACAGGAGGTAGTTTCCAAACTGTCTGGTGATTTTGATAATCTACTCGAGGATGATCTCCTACGTGGTAACTTAGATTCTAATTCTTCGAAAACATCTGATCCTTTGGATATTCGATTGGATGGTCTCCTTGCGACCGATCTGATCTCAACTTGTTCGTCGTTATTTTCAAGGCTTGTCCTTGAAGCATTATTAAGTGCATCCAGACTGTCAGGTGACAAGGATGCAGTGCTCGAAGGTTTTCTAGGTAGTCTGGGTTGTGGTTGTGGTTGCGGTGTCTGTTGTTGCTGTTGTTGGGTTTGTGGGGATTCTAGGCCTTCAAAGATATCCGAACTTCGCGATGTTCTAGCCGAAGATTTTCGCGTGACCGATGTTATACTCTTTTTGGATTCTGTTGGCGAGGATGAGACAATATTGGTAGGAGATTTAGGCTGATCAACATCGTCCATAGTATCCTCGACTATGGTTGTTATCGTTAAAGCTGATGTATTATTGGTTGTCGATGGCGCACGTCTAGGAGGCCGACGATTTTTAGGTCTAACCGAAATTCTATGGAGAGCTGCTGTATGATTTAAGCTGGCACTCTCGAATTGTGCTGTCAATTTAATAAAAAAAAAAAAAAAAGAAAGTATTATAATGTATATTTATAAACAGTTTATATAATTAATAGAATACACATAATATGAATCATAGAAAAGTGTTCATTATATTAAAGTTTATATACAATTAGTGATAAATTATTAATAGAGTAGATTAATGAATATTCAATATACTTACGTAAATCCTCTTTCACCGTAGAAACTGTCCTTTCGACATTTTCTTTCGCTGGTTTGGTGACCTGAAACAGGGGGAAAAAATAAAAGTAACATTTAGAAAAAATATAAAAAAGGAAAAAAAAATGAAGAAGAAGAATTTCGTAAATATAAACGTGTCATCATCATCATCGTCGAACTATTCAATCAAGTTCATAAATTAAATAATGACTTGAAATAATTTATTAACGCATAAACATCGCGTCGCGATCAAATAATACTAATTTTGAAAGAACAATCATGTTAGTTCACGTAAACTCTCGAATGTATGTTGCATCTATGTATGCATGTGTTATAACGGTATAACGGTTGCCGTCAAGTCACTTAACCGCGATCGTTCGAAACCGGTTGCAGGTGGTGTGCCTACGCTACGGTACACCTTCTAAAAGAAAAATAAGAAAGAGGTTTCCTCTCTCGTGAGAGAGCTTCTTGTCATTCTAGTTTGTATTTCACTTTACGATTTAACTTCGATAAATAACTTTTAATAGTAATTAAATGATATCATTTGTATAAGGTTCGTTATAATAAATTATCGTTAGTATCGAAGTATAAATAATTGATAGATATGACATATTATTTCGTTTTTTAATTCTTTCTATGAAATTTTACCTCTCTCTTTTTGCAATGACTTCGTTGAGGAACCAATGGGATTATTCTCTGTCTCCCATCCACCAATTTAGATCTCGATCGATTTAGAGGCTCGATCTTACAAGCAGATCTTATCGCACCTGGTAATTCATAATCGATCCTTTCTTTACAACCATAAACACCTATTGTGATCTTTGGGACACTCGTTTGTATCCCTTGATAATTTTGACGTCTAACCGTTTCTTCTTTCGTACGATCTATCAATCTTCTTCTCTCGATTGGATTTAAATTCAATTGTTCGATTATTGCTCGTATGTTCGAGGATATGCTACTTTCTCGGTGTGACACCACCATTTTGATAACACCTATATGACCTATTATTGATCATTCATTTGGATCAGCTGATTCATCTATAGATAAATTAATGCAAATGGTCGTTTAATTTTGATTGAATTATTCTTCTTAAATATTCGTGCGAATTTTTCGTAATTATTTGTAATTCTATTTTTAAGTTAAGAACACATACAAAAGAACAATTTGATTATTTTCTCAGGATTTCACATTGCGTCCTCGTTTACTTTGTACATGAGTCTGACTGATTCTTTAACAAATAAATCTAAAGATCTCATCTCGATCATTTTAATATTCAATTGAATTGTTTTTTTCTTTTTTTTTTTTTGTCATGTTTTAATAATCTCAACCTAAATCCTCAGAAAAAGAAGAAGAAGAGACAACGAAGCTTATGACGAAAGGATCAAAAGATCTATAGATCATCATCGCGCCTTACAAAGATTTAGGGCAATGATCTACCCACGTTCGATCGCCCACGACCTATAGACACCATTCTTTTTTTTTTTTTTTTATAATAATTTATATTAGAAACAAAAGAGACGTACGTAAGCGTTTAGATTTAGCAAGAAAAAAAAGTCACATTTTATTGATCTTATGCCGATCATATTGGTAACAGTACATTCTAACATTCTAACCGGATGTACGTAGGTATTAAACGGAAATTACGACATCATATTTTCCGGTAAGAAAAGAGAAAGTAAATTTGATATAAATAATTTCAAGTTAGAATTTCCAGTACTGATAACGGATAGTTGATATTATTTTTTGTTCTTTTAATAAATGAAAAGTGCAAGTGATCGATTATAAGTTATCCGGTAAGATGACTTTTACTTCATTTTTTTTTTTTTTTTTTTAATCAACTTGTCAACGTTTTATCTAGGAATTTTTATCAATGTAACACGTTTGTTTAATTAGCAATAAAAAAAAAAAACTGTAATTATTTATATTTATAAAAGATAAAGAGGAAACACGTTAGGTGTAGAAGATAGATAGATAGATGAGATCGTTTTAGAAGAGGAAAGATCGATGATCTAGCACCGTTTCTCTTCTTATTGTTAGATAGATCTTTTTAGTTCTCCTTGTTGTCTCTCTCTCTCTCTCTCTTTCTCTTTGCAAGCCGACATCAGAAGCCTAACAATATAATGTCTCACACGTCTAACGCGGCACGGTCATGTGCAAACAAAGAGAAAGGACCCTGAGCTGTGATTTCACCGTTAGAAAACACCATAAATCACCATACTTTGTTACACTAATTTGGAATAACTATGATCGATCTAAAAAATTAATTTTTACACATTTTCCTAAATCAATAAACGAATGGTCTTTGATGAAACGATAAAATTCCGAAATTAATTTCAACGCAAATTGAAGACAATGAGAAGTTAGAGTTAGGTGTATTAATTAAAGGCACGCTAAATAAATGTACAAAATAACGATTTAAGGATAAGATATAAATTAGCCTGTTTCTTTGGAACGTTTGCTTGGCATTCTATTAACTCAACATGGTGACGTTTCACATGGTTGAAAAAGGGAGCGTTCCGGAATTTATAACAACGACGACGACACACACACTTTTATACATTTGTGCAATTCAAAGTTTATTTGTGATAGTTTCACGTGACATTAGAAGGATGTCAAACAACAATCTGGCACGCTTTCGTGTTTCCGTCCTATTGTCATTTAATGTGCTTTAAACAAAGAGATCAAATAACAATATATATTATGTTGATTATTAATTTTATATTTAATTAGGGGTGGCTCACAATCATCAGTCCGATACACACGTCTTTAAATTCAACGAATTACCTTATACCACCATCTCTGTTACCGTATCTGATTATAAATTGAAATATAAATTATCGTATCTTTCAATTTGGATGAAACTGCACCGAGTGTGCAAAATTTGATTAAAATCGGTTCAATAGTTTAGGAGTCCATTGCGGACAAACAACGTGACACGTGAAGAGTAATGACTCACTCAGATAGTTGATGTAACCATTGCATTATTCAATATGTATTTAATAATTAAATACCTTAGAGACAAAATCTGAGAAAAGATCTGTTAATGTCACATTCGAACGGAACGAAAAAAAGGGTTCAATTAAAAAAACTAAGTCGACCGTAACGAAAGATAATGAAAGAAAGAGATGTCCTGATCGTTAGATATCTTTTCTTTCCGGTTGAGGAACACAACAAATGATTTCACGCGAAACGAGTCGCTTACTTACGTTCGAAAGAAAGTGACTACTACTTTTTGAAAGATCTCCTTTAAAAGATTAACTATACATCGTGAATAGAAATAGTCGAGAAAAATACTAAGATAAATGGATAACTTGCTACGTCTTAGCAAATGAGAAAGACAAAGATAAATGAATAAATGGATGGATGGTGGATGGATGGATAGATAGAAATGTTTTTAACAGACCAGAAAGATTGGTAAAAAAAAAAAAAAAAGAAAAAAAGAAACCATAAATATAAATATCTTTTAGTAGATTAGGTTTGGAATTGAGATTGAGATTAATGGTTTATCTCGTAGAGTTTATTGCATCTATTAAATGAAATCATTTTTTTTTTTTTTGTAAATACAAAATAAAACTATCAAATATTTAAAGAGAAAAGTAGAAAATATTTGTGATGATAGATAGATTAGGATTAGGATAGGAAACAAAATCTAATAGGCAAAATGATAATAAAAAAAAGACTAACCATAATAAGTAGAGTGTACTGTTAATATCCTTTCGTGAAGTTGGTTAAACATAGACTGATAAATAAATGATAAACGAGAGAAAGAGAATTGAAAGGATTGACAAGTCAGATCGTTTTTATCTAAACCCACGACAACAATTGCGATAAGATACGAAAGGGAGAATTTTTGTGTGTTCGCTTTTTTTAAAGACATCAATCGATAATTCCCGAGTAATCTTATCTGTTGATCGAACCAGGCTAAGTTTTTTTTTTTTTTTTTGCGAATTATATCGTGACATAGACATATATGGTTGGAGTACACACATATTTACAAATCCATTTTAACTTTTATCAGATAAACACATTAAACGAGAACATTTGATTAACTTCGACTATTAAGGAACACAAATAACCAAATATTACGTCAAAGTAAACCTAATCGATTAATATCCTAAACAAGGGATAAAGTATTTCATTTGTAAATGTGGTATCATGGGAGGATCCTTTTTCCTATTGTTTAATCAATTACTTACGACTTCCACCCACGTAAATGATAAAAATCACAATACAGAATACAACAATTGGAATAACACTCGCGATGAAATCCAAATGAGAATAAAAATAATGCTCAAAGTGTGATTAATATTTACACTCTTGTTACAACGAAGAGTGCAATTATTATTATTATTATTATTATTATTATTATTAACGTGTTATCTTTGAAACACACTCAACGAGGTTTAACACTCTTTATTAAAAGCCTTCTCTAAACACTTTTCCTATGATCTCACTCAAAAGAGAAATACAATAATAATTCATTCGCACGAATTGAAGGATTGAAATAAATCAAAAGGAAATGAATGGAAAGTAAAAAGAGAATGAAAAAAAAATAAAAAATAAAAAAACCCAAACCCAATATTGTTGAAGGAAATGAGTTGATGTCAGTGGTACGAACGACAGGTTCGTTACAACTGAGCGACTTCGTTCTCTCGTTCGCTCGACGATCGATGGGCTTTACAAATACACAGAACAACACAAACACGTTACAGAGAGACTATCAAACTTATGAACAAATAAATATATGTGTGTGTATATGTGTGTGTATATGTGTTCGCGTGTGACGAAGGGGGAGACACGAAAGAAGCCCTTCACTCGCGTTCGAAAGGGGAGTCGAATGCAATTTGAGCATATGCGTGTGTGCCTTCCTTCCTTCCTTGGGTGTTTGTGTAATAAATAGATATAGAAATGGTCAATTTCTAGATAGAAACGCGTGTCGCACGTGGAAAACGCATCGTTCAACTGTGCTGTGATTCCTTTCAAGTTGCCAGCTTGGTTGAGAGTTTTGGGAGTGTGGGTAGGGACTAGAACATTGCCGTTTCAGAGAGAGAGAAAGAGAGAGAGAGAGAGAGGTGGTAGAGTTGCAGCTGCTACTAGGATTATGGGATTTGATATTTCCGAAAGAAATTTGTAATAAAAAAAGACTTTTTGCACAAATACCGTTGGATATAATAATACTGGGGGAGGGGGAGGGGGGAAACAATCTAATTTACAAATCAGGCGTGTCGATCAGAGTTGAACACTTTAAAAGAGAAATTTTCTAAATCACATGTTTTCTCAAGATCGAACGTTGAAAAAGGATTTAAACGCGAGTTTCGTGAGTTTCTAATGTAAGAGGAATGGAAAGAGGAAGAGCAAACGAAAGGTTTCATAGTTTGCTAAGAGTATGCTATAGTAACAGCTGCCAGCTGCAGAACGAGATGAGTAGCAACACCGTTATCTTGTCTCTCCTAGATCGTAGATCGTAAATCGTAAATATCTGACAAGATTTTCTCTATACTTTCCACTTGTTATTGTCATTTGTTGCGTTTCTTAACAAATTTCTCGAAAAATCAAATTCTACGTAAAATGTTAAGTACTATTTCTAAACTATATGATCAAATATTTATTGTTCATTTTGTTTATTTTTTTTGTTATTTTTTTATCAGCAATATGGCAAAAAGTGAGAAAGAAATTATACCCGTCCGTTGCTTGCAATTAAAAGAGAAAATCTATCCAGATTCTTATCGCCTTTTTAATATATGATTGATGATAACAATCTAAATAACGTTATTCTATTATTTATTTGTATGAAAAAAATATCAAAAATTTCTCTTTTCAATTAAATCGATGGAGAGAAAGAAGAAAAAAAAAAGATGTCAATTATCTAACTTATTACAAATGTATCCTTGCAAGATACATTTTCTAAGTGTATTTCCTCGAACTGGATTTCTCAATCATGTCGTTCACCTACAAGTTCTCTCCTTTCTCTCTCTCTTTTTCAGAATAATCAAGATTTCTTAACAATCACGTCTGTCTCGGTGTTTTTTTTATTTCTCTCCTAAGATAGAAATAGTATAAATGGATGACAACATTGTGACTATTTGACGAAACAACAAGTAGTAATAACAACAACAACAACAACAACTCTACCAACGATTATGGTTTTTCCTTGTCGCGAGGAGGGATTGGTCGTCTTCAGGAAGACCCACGCGTTCTTCTCATCGACTTTGTTATGTCATCTAAGATTATTCTGTAATTGAACTTAGCTCACTCTCCACGAAGTGAAACTCACTCGCGAATGTCAGCAGAACAACGTTATTTTCTATGTCATGAAGTTAGGTGGTCTCTGATCATTTAAAAATAGAACGAAAAGTAACAGAATACAATTAATTTATGTAATTCTAGGAAATGTCAGATTTATGTAAGCACTTCCTTGATTTTTTTTTTTTTTTTTTTATTAGAGTCATTTATGCATCTCTTTCTTTTATGGTGTAATTAGTATATTCGTATTTAAATTTTCCCTTGTCGCTTCCTCAATTCTAACAAACGTTTTTATTATCATAGATTTCTTATGTGTAACCATGCAAATAACACACGTAAAATTCATTTGAACATTTGCATTAGACTGTCCTCGATGCATTTGTTAATTATATAACGAATAATTATATAAAATATATATATATACATGTCTGTCGACATGTCAGATGTTCCGAATTAAGTAGATAAATCTCGATCAAAAAGATTCATATGGATTCTTTGGCCTTGCAATGCACGCCATGACGAAAGCAAGACTGCAACAAATGCCACGTAAATACCAAACCGGCTTACCAACTTCTTCTACCGTCTGCCGTTAGACTCCAATGTAAATGTCAAAGTATATAATAATATCGATAGATATTATTAATCTCATAAAAGATTTGTAGAAAGACAACCAACAAAAAAAAACAAAAAAAAAAAACAACAACTTGTCTAACAGCTAATCAATTATTACGACTTATTTAACATATCAATTGAATCAATACGTATTACAAAATTAATAGTATCTAGTGTAAAATGTTAAACATTATATATAATAAATAAAATGAGTATGGGGTAAAAGTGTATGGGGTAATAGCTTTTATAATTTGATGACACAAGGTTTCTTTTTTTTTTCTTTTCGAAATAAAACATATTTGATGCGTAACGTAATATATATGTGAAACACATTTTGATTATTCTTAATCTTTTTGTAAGACACTAATGACCTGCCTCAACGATTGTCCATTAAGAAGAGGATAATAAAGAAAAAAAGTAAATAAAAAAATATATAATAGTTCCGTTTTATCATTGCACAAGTCGGTTTCTCGTTTCGAAAGGATTGAGAAAAGTCGATCGTAACATAGTAAATCCTTTTACGTAATAATACTCAACGAAAGTATACTACTATAATAATAATAATAATAATAATAATAATAATAATAATAAATATATACTTAAAAAAGTATAAAAATAAATAAAAATATCATTGCAATTCTCGGTGTATGTAATTAATTATTAATTGAATTTATAATTAAATTATTTAATTGCTAATTCTCTTTGAGCTGTTAACCAAGTTGCTTTTTTCTTTCTATAATAATTTTCATTAATAATTTATTTATTCAATAAATTTGATAAAATATTGCAAGAAGAAAGATATTTTATTTTACAATTTTGTAAAGTTACTAATCGATAAGTTACCGACAACGGTTGGTAAGTTAGATACAGGAATCTATTTTATCGACAAGAAAAACATTGATTAACTTCTCCGTAGAACGTCTTACCGACAGAGTATCATTGATTAACTTTTCTGTAAAATGTTTTATCGATCGAGAAAATCATTGACTAACTTTTCCGTAGTAAAATATAACAAAAAATCATTGACTAACTATTTTTTACAGAATAATGCAATCAAATATGAATATATATATAATATAAAAAAAACATATGTGCATAATTATAAATTATAAATAATTATTGTAACAATTGACTTGTTTTCATTTTGTTAAATATAATTTTGCAAAGATTGTATATATATATATATAATTTGAAATAAATAAATGTAAATGGAAAAAAAAAAAGATAATTTTTGTAAAAAGAACGTATTGCAGTAAAATTTGAGGAAAATGATGTTGAAATGAAGTTTGTTAACGAGTGAGCGGGGGCCAAGTAACGGTAAAATAAATATCACGAACATACTATATACTCTACCTATTCGTTTCCGCGTTCACTCTCGAAAGACTGACTTTGCCTTTTGCTCTGTTCTCATTTTGACTCTCGTTAATGAGCTTAAATTTGAAAAATCAACGAACCGTGATGCTTTTCAATTCCATATACATGTGACTCAGTCAGATTTTTTTTTTCCAAGCTAACGTTATGAACGTTCTTCGTTGCTGGCGTTGCAAAACACACAGGTAAAAGAAAAAGAAAAACAAGAAGACTGATATATATGGGCTTAAAGATGACCCACATACTACGGCGGGTGGTTACAACAAACACGTGCGTATCTATTGAAAATATTTCTATTAAAAATCCATTCGAATTATTTTTCAATGGTAGAATATTTACTAAGAAAAAAGAAATACATCAGGATAACGCGAGAGTAAAAAGAAAAAGAAGAGCCGGAAACAATAATGACCAAGCCACGCAAAGTTGCTTGCGCCAACGTGAGAGAAGCAGAACAATGAAACGTGTACCACACCACCTACTTAAAAGGGACGCAAAACGTTTCAAACGGCAGTCGAATCACCGTTTGTTTCATTTTCTTTCTTTGTGTTAGCTATGTTGTAACATTTTTTTTTTGAAGTGAAAACTTCTTTAGAATGGGAGTGATCTGAAAAGTAAATAAACGGAAACGGACCTATGTAACGATGCTATGAAACGGCTACTATACTAAATAATGAGAGAAAAAAGACAAACATATAGGATTGAGCCTGCGAGAGAATTAGACGGAATGTAGCTATACAGTTTTTCCTATTCTCGGTCTCCTCTTTATGCTATGCTTCGTACTTTTCGGAAAAAACCTCGCTACTTTTAGTAAAGTTACTCCAAAAGTGAATTACTCTGAAAGTGTTAACAATATAATAATAATATTTTTACAAAGTAACAATCCTATAATTATCCTACACCTGATATTCTGCATTCGTCTCATTCTCTGAAAACTTAGTTTTTCGAAGGTTTCACTTCTAACACGTGTGATCTGTTTTTTGTTATTTTAACTTTCCTACTCGATCCTCCTATCCATTAAAATGTTATAAGAAATCATCTTACGACGATGATGATTATTCTGTGATTTATTTGATTGTTTTGATTAAAACTTACTTTGATGTGGCTCTCATCGGTGTTACCTTTGTCCGGACTGTCATAGTTTCCAAAACGATTCTGTAGAAAAAAAAAAAAAAAAAAAAAAGAAAATAAAATTAATACATCTGAATTCTCTCCTATGAAAATGTTGTGTAAACTCACTTTTAATTTCCACGAATGATTAGTCGCTAAGTTAGACAAATGTAGAACTCGTTTAACAATTCTTCTCCAACAATTGATAATAATTTTTCTATTACTCATATCTATTAATCTTTTTTTCACATTCCAATTGAAATTCAAATAATCACAACAAGAACGAACAACAATGAAACGAAATGACAAAGATTCAAATAAAAATCAAAAAGGAAATGTTGTTGTTCGTAGAATAGCGATCTTACTTCTCGACGATTCAAATTATTACTGGACTGACATTTATTA
This sequence comes from Polistes dominula, assembly GCF_001465965.1. The sequence goes on along the minus strand of NW_015149047.1, from coordinate 404,499 downwards.
TAAAAGGAGACAAACAATAATTCTCTACAAATGATGAAAATGTGTATATGTGTGTGTGTGTGTTATATTCGCACTATCTCACCTCGGTGGTTTCCTGCTGATAACGTTCTCCCGCAGTCTGAAACGTAAAAAAACAGATTCTGATGTCACACAGAGATTAACGTTCAACGAGGAAACTAAAATAAGTGTCTTCTACGATTCTTTTAACCAGTTAAGCGTGTTTGACGTCTATATCCGTCATGCGTAAAAGTTTGTTACAATTTGATGTTTTCAATTGTAATTTTGGTTAGCGAAAACTAAATTATGCGCACCGATCGCCACACTTAACTGATTAATACACCCCCGAATAAATAATCATGGCTACCGCAAAATTAATTCAATTCAATTAAATATAAAATCTACACTGTAAAAGAAATGAAAAAGAAAAAGACAAAAAATAAATAAAAACGGTATTACAATAAATAATAAGTATAATAATAAAAAAAAAAAAGATATGAAGAGTAGCCCAAGGGAGAAATTATAAAGATTAATACTCGACCATTAAACTACTCGGTTATAGTTGGTGAAAGTTCTACATTTCGCTTTTAACGCTCTCTTACATATCAACCTGGTACATATATGTGTGTATAAATATATATATATGATAATAATACTGCCTATCATTAGATCCCAAACGAACACAACTCTATGGATGAGTTATGACACGACGTCCACGCGGAACAACATATAAGCGGTTTTACCAAGCGAAAGTTTCTTGCGTATAAAAATAAGGATTTAGAAAAAAAAAAAAACATGGAAACCAAAAAGAAAAAACAGTGAATATTCAACGCACGTGTAAAAGTTAATAATAATTATACTACTCTACCTGTTGTAACAACGTGTTGTTTGAATTGTCGGAGGAAATCGTCGATGCTTGTTGCTGGTTCCGATTCTCTATGACGGTTTTTATTTGCTCGAGTACCTGTTGAAAAATATTATTTTTTTTTTTTTTTTCAATGATTTCAAACGAAACTATTTGATCGATTAAATAAATTTGGTATATATAAATTGTGGTCAAACATGTGAATAAAAAAAAAAGAAAGAACAACTCACCCGCAAGGATATCCTGTGCCTTTGGACTACGTAGGGAGCATAGTCTTTGTGTTCGATCTCGTTGCTTTTCCTCTCTTGTCGTCTCTGCGTGTTGTGTTGTGTTCGATATGGAAAGAGAGAAAGAAAAAAAGAGAGATAGAGTAAAACAAAGAGAATGACGACGACGACAACGACGACGACGACGACGACGAGTGAATGGAATGAATAAAGAGGGGAAACATTGAAACACTCTCTTCGTTTCGTGACTTTCCTCAACTATCAGAACGGAACGACGACTCATGATTATTAGTAAATATAAAGCTTGACCAAAACTTCCTATTACTTGGGCCAATTCAATTTCTAAACTTGCAATCCTAAACGTTACTTTAATATACAAATCAAATGATTGGAATAAAAGACCAAAAATAGAATGAAGGAACGCAGATAGATAGAGAGAGCGCAGTTTGACTTTTCCGAGCGCGGTGGAAACTGTAAAGGTCTCTGTCTCTAGGGCATTCGGTCGGCTAAGTGTTAAATTCATTGTGACAGCTGTTAAAAAAAAAAAAAAAGTACGTAGAAATGATTAGAACGTAAAACAGCATCATCGTGTAATTGTGTGAATGGAACATTAGAAGACGAGTCACGAGTCGATCCTAAGACATGTGTAACCGTCTTAATACAATTCACACGTGCTTAGAATAACTTCTCTGTCTTTATAAATCGAGTTATACAATAATAATAATAATAGTAATAATCATTCTCTTCATATTCTCTTCTTCAAGTAATTCTTTCTTTTTAAAAACAATCTTTTTTAAACATTGTATTCACAAATCTCACGTTTTAGACTTTCTACTAAATTTATTCTAAAAACGTGTCTCTCTCAAAAGTTTAGAGATTAGTTATACAATCGAACCAATTTCATCAAAACTTTCTAAATTTATTCTAAACAACATCTCACTGAATTTCGTACAATTAAATTCATTTCGTTAGAACTTTCTACATTTATCGTCAAAATATTTGAAAACTTTGGAAACTCTCTGTTTAAAAGATCGATGTGCAATCGGACATGCATTGGATTTCAAAGTGTCTAAGTTTCTCACTCTTACACATGTCGTAATATTCAATATTTAATATTGGAAAGAAAAGTAAAGAAAAGAGACAGGGTTGTTTTATTCTCAAACGGAATCTCTGGGGAGTCGAATTTAGATTCTAAATGCAACGGGAATGAAGAAAAATAGGAAAAGAACTGACCTCGAGAGCTGGCAGACTGTCCAATGAAGATAGAGGACGAGTATGAGGAACTTCCCCAGGGAATACACTGTCGTGAGAGACTGACAATTTTCCGGTACCACCTCGTAGTTTTACGAACAAATCCTCCGTTCCATTTCTCCTCAGGAATACACTGAAATAATAAATAAATAATACTTGGTTAATCATTTTTTCAAATAACAGTATTATCATGATTTTACAGATGTGTGTGTGTGTGTGTGTGTTATTTCGTACTACTGCAGATATTAGAAAAACATTAGGTGATCTAATCTAGCAAGTATGGTAGATAGCGATAAGGTAGAAGAACATTTATAGCAACCAACCAACGACACAAGTCATCAATATCCTATAACCAGTTATAGTAATCCAGTTGGTAAAAGAGAATGTAACTATTACAATCGAGGTCAAGGGTCTCCGGTGTAACATTAGAGCCCAGAAATTGAATACCATAATCAATCGATACTACTGCATACTGTAGTATAAGATCCAACAAAATTCAAATAGACGACTGCACAAATACAGGAACTCCGATCATATTTGAAGTCTTCCATTTGAATGGTTACGTTCATTGTCAGTATCAAGGACGTAAACGTCTGGAAGATCGGAGTATTCTACACGTTTCAGAACACGTGGACAAAGTTTACACACTGGACAATAATATAAACAAAAAAAAAAATATATAAAAAAAAGGAAAGAATCGTTCGAGATATTTACTGCTTGAAGGACCTTCTAGGCTTCGCTGGTGTTACCAATTTATAGCTTCGAGATGATAATCCGATGGAAGTGATTGAACTTCGTTTACTGGAAATGCAACAGATTCCCAACTCCTATCGTTATTTATCATTTTTGTTTTTTATACAGGATACACAAATAAAAAACCAAAAAAAAAAAAAAAAGACAATTGTCCATCAGGATTACATAGAAAATCTTATATTAATTAATTTGGGTTTGGGTTTGGTGGTCGTTTACCTTTCACGATCACAAGAATCTGTAAGTAATTCGCTGGCACTCCTGCTTCTTGCTTCTTCTGCTCTCCCAGCAGGATGTCTTAGAGTGACCTCTTCTCTTGGAATTCGCACCAATTCTGAACCATCTCGTTCAACATTTCCACCGGTTCCAGGTGATGAAACTAATCGCACGTCTGCAGCACCTCGACTTTTTCTTCGGAATATTTTTCTTAAGCCTCTCAATGGATGAAAACGACGTTTTTTTGGTTCTGCAAAAATTGACAAACGTGACAATGATCTTATCCTTTTGACGTTTACTTGATTTTTATCTAACGATTTCTAATCTACTCTTATCGATGACGTTTTTCTCACAACTATTAATAAATATTATTTTTTTGTGTTTAATTATTAAAGTTATTTATTTTTTAATGGATCAATAAATGCATAGACGAAAATTGAATATTATTTAACATTTGTCGAAATATTTCATGGAAAAAAAATTCTACACAACAAGCCATGGATGCAATTGAACATATATATATATATATATAAAATAATCAAAAGAAATCTTACCAATAAATTCATGAAACTCAATGAAACTGTGCATCTTATTTTCCATGGTTAATGTTAATTGTTAAACTGTGTATAAAGGATAAAACTACTTGCACCTCTGACTGTGACTTAAACCTTATTATAAAACCGTCTCATAACATTGGGTACGGCATCGATAAGATTAGAAAACGTTTGATAACCCTATCGGTTCGATATTTATCTATCGCTTATGCGAAAAATCTTTTAATACCCTTTATGTATCCGTATGCGTGTTGAATATCGTATTCACCACGTGTATGCATTTATTCAATTAATGAAACCTTCCCTCCCGAGAACTCGTTCATTTTATCATAGGTCTGGTCTATGTTTTAGAAGATTTTGCTTTTCTAAGGAAAGGGTCAATGGACTTGGCTATAATATAATCGTATGATAGAAATGATAAAATAGGAAGAAACTCAGGTATATAGATCTGAAACGATTCAGGCATGACATTGTTTTTCACGGTTGACCAATGACAAAATCACTCGAGCATTGCTGCTTTAATGGCAGAGGCTGACTTTTGCGAATAATGCTAGAAACTAAAACTTATTTCTTCTTGAGTTCTTACAATCCTTTTTTTTCTTGTTCGTTTTAAATGATAAAACTTCAATTTCAAGCCCTGGAGGAGTACTCAAGTTCTATACATCTTACATTTAAAACACGTGTACATGTGTGTTTATGTACTGTCAGTCAGTCAGTGCTGAGAGAAATTAGCCGAACGCGTGGACGCGTTTTAGCAGAAAATTATATCCCATGGCGTTAACTCGGATTGAAATTCTCTTTGAACCGAAGGAGAGTGAGAGAAGAAAAAGAGAAAGAGAAAAGGATAGAGAAATCGTGAAAGTGGGTCATGGCCAAATTCGTGGATAAGAATAGTCGAATAATAGTCGAATGTAATTCTCAAACAATCGACTTGATGATCAAATCTATACATTTTTACAATCAGACACTGTACAACAAACAATAAAATACGAACAAACCTTTGGGTAAAGGGTCGACACTACTGTTCGAAGAAAAATCCCCAATGCCAAGTCCACGGCCTTGTTGTTGTTGCTGTTGTTGTTGCTGTTGTTGTTGCTGATGATGATGATAGTGATGATAATGATGATGATTTTGAGGAGGAGGAGAAGCCTCTCTGACGCAACCCATTAAACTTAAAGCGCCACTAACACTTCCACCACTACTTCCTCCTCCACCTCCTCCTCCTCCACTATTACTTCCACCTCCCCCTGCCCCACTATTACTTGCAGTTGACATTCTGCCACTCTGAAACATTCCGAAGAACCAAACGGCTACGTAAGATTCTCGTACACGTTGATACCAATTCGTTATGAACGAATTGTCCCGTGCTTTCCAACTCTTCCATCCATCCATCTTTGATCGATTTKTAATAATAATTCAAATTTATTTCAATCGATTATTTATTCAATCATTTATTTATATTAATCTGTAATAGATCGTTCGAAGTGTAGGTACTCGATGATTTCAATTCAAACTGCGTAAAACATTTCACGGATGAAGAAAAACGTCGTTACTTCCGGTGTTATCGATCTGGACCAACCACTCGACCTTGACCGACCCTTACATCCACCCCTCCTCCCGCACTCTTATCCGATGCAGTTGAATTTTTCAATGAATTTTAATTCGCAACAAAATAATACAGTGAACATTTTTGAGGGTTAGTTGCAATTAATACAAATTGAATGAAGTTATTATATATATGTATATATATAAAGGACCCCGTTGAAGTTTATTCAATAAAAACTTTGCTCTCGTTGATGCGGTAGTGTCAAGATTCAAGGTCGCTCGTTTAATTGGAGGAAGTAATTCATTGGTTACGGAAGGAGCGTATGAAAAAAGGTGTAGAAAAATGTCATCGTAATGTTAATAACACTTTGAAGTAATTAATGCACTAGCACAAATGCACTGACACGAAACACAAACGTCACATCATTTTTTTCTAAGATGTTAATAACTTTCTCTCTCTCTCTCTCTCTCCCTTTTTTCTTATTTTTGTGTGTGTGTATGTAAAGATGCACGATGAACTCGAGATAAAAGAGAAAGACTCGTCGACGATGAGAAGACAGGAACGTGCTGATCGTTGCGGAAGCAGCTGAACGTATTCCCTCCCTCTCTCTTACTATCTCCAATGTAGATATATATATATATGTATGTATGTAGGTATATACAGATACTGTAAATGCAAGAGCAAGAGAGAAACGGGATATGACGGAGTAGGAGAAAGATAGAGGAGGTATCAATGAGTGAGAAAGAAATGGGGAATAAGTGAGAGAGAAAGAGGGGGAGAGTACATATGTATACATAGATTACTGTATATATATATTACATAAGTAAATAAATCGACGATCCATTTGATCAATAATTAATATTACAATTTTCAATAATTTATATTGAAATAAATTGTAATATTTTGTTAGCAGCAGCTTGGGTGGGAACCTTTACGTAATATTTTATTGAAATTTTTTAATATAAATTTTCTGAATAAAAAAATTATTGAAAGAGGGGGTGAGAGAGAGAGAGAGAGTATGCCCCTCCCTTTCGTATTCTGGCTTCAGCAATAGGTCAGGAGAGATGGTGGTTACTATGGTAACTGTAGTTGAGAAGGGTGCAGCAGCAGCAGCAGCAGCAGCAGCAGCATCGTGCATCGATTGCAACCCCTCGGATAGTATTGCTTCAAAGCGACCCTGACCTTCGCACAGCTGACTACGCTACTCTATATATGTGGTTACTCTCCTCGGATCGTAGGAGGGGATTTATGTACTCTCTTCTTATATACCACGCCGAACAGAATTGTCTAACTCTGATTGATAACACATAATGCTATTGCATTTCACTACTTGCAATTTTTGTTTCTACAGTTAATTTGTTTATTGATTTGATGTTTAAATACACGTTCCAGGAATAACAGAAAAGCTGATTATTGGTTTGCTCAAAATCAACTGAAAATGCATATAGAAAGTGTCGTAGTTTAATTAACTCGATGAATTCCTTAAGTAAGTATTTACACGTTAGATTGAGTTAACAACACGGTTGGCAAGTGTTGGATGATTCAACTGTGTAGGAGAGAATTCTGGGATGAGTCAGGGGAACCCGTTATTGCATTCCTTTCCAGAACGGGCAAAATTATGCGACCTTGAAATGTGACTGTCTTCGTTCGCAAGATGACACTGGTCTAACAATGCAATGTACGTTGTTTAAATGTCTCACAAGACATTCCCCTTTACTTTATCTCTGTTTTTATTCTTACTTTGAAGATCGAACGATAATAATTGAAGCTAACAACTTTCTGAATAAATTATTTGAATATCAGGTAAAGAAATAGGACCAAAAAAAGAAAAAGAAAAAGAAAAAGAAAAAATGTAAGTAAAAACTAGATCGACTAGTTTGATCGAGGCTGAGGCTAACTACATCGATAGGATCTCATTGCATTGATGACCTTGTCGTGGCTTTCACGATTACTTGCCCACCCAGAATTAATGCCTAGGGTCTTTCGATTAAAACGTAACGTTCTATCCATCTTGGCTTTTAATGCTGTGTTGGTTGATGAGATTGGATAGACCATATCAACGTAAATAGAATGATTTAGCATCGTTAAGGACAAATTCCAGAATTGCTAATGCACAAATTATCTCGTTAAATTATTACCAAGACTTAATGAGAAATTATTCGACTAATTTACTTGATCTAAGTGCAACATTGCGGAAGACATTTTTGTCTAATAATTGGATGGATAAAAAAAGTTGGAAAGATTCGAACACATTCGAATACATCGATGTCAATCAGCTTACCTTGAAGATAGGTCAAAGAATGTTAATCCTGATGCATGATCGATATCTTCTTTGATCTGAAACAAAAAAAGTCATCAGAATCAGTTACAAGGTAAATCAACTGTTATATAATCAAGTGTAAAGGGTTTTATCTTGTAATCCTATTTTTAATAATTATTATTACAAGGTAACTACAAGGAGTGTTTATATTTAGTAACAACAGGAAATACGAACAGGAACGAAAGGATCGTGAATTAGAGGATCTATTCACATAGATCAAGAATGAGCCCTGACACCACTGACAATTTTAAGTTTCTATTTATAAAGAGTGAACGAACGAACGAACGAACGAACGAACGCGATGGCAGCAACAACCATCGTCTTTCGACTCTCTTCAAAAACCAGAACCTCGAAGATCTTATTTCCAACAAAAAAAAAAAAGACAAGAAAAGAAAAGAAAATAAAACAAAACCACCAAAAAATACTTTCGTTTGGTTTCTTCAAATAGAAAAAAAAATAGGTTCGACAAGTCTGTATGAGAAGGATTTTTTCTTTTTTTTTTTTTTTTTTCAAAGAAAAATCCGTCCGAAAAAATAAAAAAAAGGGACCGAAGGAAATCCTGAAAAATTCCGGAAGTGAATCTTTTCTCCCTTTAAGTTTGACGAACTAAAAAAAAAGAAAGAAGAAGAAGAAGAAGAAGACCTTATTTCTATTCGTCTTGAGCTCGGGTTTATTTAAGAAATGTCTGAGCTGGAACGAGCACCACCCTGAATATATTTATACACGACGACGGTGATAAAAGGGAGGTGGTGGTGGTGGTGGGTAGTGCTAGTGGAAAATAGTTGTTGGCTGGCGTGCATATCGTTCAAAAGTAAAAGAGTCTTTGATCAGTGTCAAAGACGTTACGAACAAACACAAAAAAAAAAAAATGTAAAAAAAGAATAAAAGATACCTAATCAAATATTTTCTCTCTTTTTGCCATCTCATTTTTTTTACAAAGATATTTTTCTTTTTATCATGCAAATATTTCATTTTCAATTTTTATCTATAAAAAAAAAAGCACCAAAAAAAAATACTGCATTATTTTTTAAAGATAATAAAATGACGAGTACAGAGTTGTAAATTCAATTGTCAGGAGAATAAATTAATTGATTTTGAAAAATCAAATGAGTACTTTTGACCGTGTGTACTTCGTAGTTCCGCATAGCACGAGTTTCAATGACTAGTGTTTTGTCTCCAACATTATAAAAGGAAATACACTCAATTATAAAAGAAAGAGAGAGAGAGAGAGAGAGAGAGAGAGGGAAGATCTTAATTAGACGAAAGGTTAAAATAAAACTAAGCCGAAGGAAACGCTTAAAAGGTATGAATTCCTTTTTGTTATACCTTTTTTTTTTTTTTTATCACGAAGAGTAATAATGAGTGAAAGAGAGAATGAGATAAAGATAGGAGTATGAAATGGAAACGAGGATTGGGATAGGGGTTGGTTGTACGACAGGGTGGGAATGGGGGGAGGAGGAAGCAATTGCTGAAGCTTTTCCGTGGCATTCGTGATTATTCGCTGGGAAAAGAGACAAAAGAAAAAGCAATACAGTAAGAAGACTAGGTGTAGATGTRTGTGTGTGTTCCACCACTCTCTTTCCGTTTCCTTTTTCTTCTTCTACTATTTTTTTTTCTATTTTTTTTTTACTGTCACTATCAACCATAGTCTCTTTCTGTTTTTCTCTCCCTAGACTATACTCATTCCATTTCTCTTTTTTCTCGAGTCTTTCAACGCGACGCCGGCTGGCATTTTCTAGTGGCAAAGAAATGGAAAAAGTTAAAAGTCCAGATTACTGTGTAGGCGTATCTTTCTCTTTCTCTCTCTGTCTCTCTCTCTTACTTGCTGCAGGTATTTACTAAGTGTACGTTTAACGAGGACGCTATTGTCCAAAGATTCCTTTTGTCAGATCCGTTTCTTCGTGATTTTATCGGGAGAACAAGAAAGACAAAAATATAATATAAAAATGAGGAAACAATTTTACATAAGATAATAACAATAATATAAAAAACTAGGGGTGTCCCGCTACGCGTTGCTGTGGCTCACAATCAGTCCGATATACACGTCTCTTTAAGTCAACGAATTACCTTATACCGCCATCTGTTAGAATGATATAAACTATCCTATCTTTCAGGTTGGATAAAACTGCATACAGTGTGCAAAATTTGATTAAAATTGGTTCAGTAATTCAAAAGTCCATTGCGGACAAACAACGTGACACTGTCAAAATTGTTGATTTTTCATTTTATAATTGGACATATAATATATTCTATCGAGTTTTTAATTGGACGAGAAACGTTCTTACTTGAACGATATACACACTCAATTTTCTCTTATCTAACTTAGTGTTTCGCCCTTTTACCCTTAGCCCTTCGTCAACTCTCAAGGGCTCGTCGTGCACGACGACAACGACAACGACGACGAGAGTCCTATCCAAAATGGTCTCTCTCTCCTTCGATCTTCCTAAATACGATTTTTTTCTCTCTCTCTTTCTCTTTCTCTTTCTTTGAACACACCAGTGTACTCTCGTATGAGTCATTCTCTTCTCGTTCACGCCTTACTCACACGCTTCGACGAAACTTCGGTTACAATTACACCACTTAATTAATCCTGGAACACTAATTGGATCCCCGAAAAAAAAAAAGGAAAGAATAAAGAAAAATCTAAATGAAAGAGAAAGCGTGTCATCACCCTAAACAACAAAACTAATCAAATAATATCTTTATTATTTTATATATGTAATAACTATTAGTATTGTTACTTTAATTACACCTTCATTGTACATTTGATGTATTTTGTAATGTTACAAATATTAATTTATACATGATTTATTAAATTTCAAACAATTTCAACGTAATCCCTAATAATCTCTGACATGTAAAAGCGAGTATAAACTAAGTTAGTTCTGCTCAATAAGGAACTCGTTAATTTCCGAAGGACTTGAAGAAACAATGCTCCCTCTCTCCCTCTGTCTTTCTTTTTCTTTTTCTCTCTCTTTGAGCACGGCAAATTGACCAATGCGTTCTCTTATTTTCTAATCAGACGAACGGTATCAATTACGGCACTTCTCTCTTGCTACTACTTCGTTTAATTTATTATCTACCCTTCCCTCCTTCTCCTTACGAGCTACAGAGATAAACTTCTCAACTAATGAAATGAAATGAGAAACTTATGTGAGTCATTGTTATTGTTTCGTCATTTTTTAAAATGCTTACGAAATACTTCGTTTTATTTCTTATTTAATTCTCTTTTATTATTACTTAATTTTATTTTAATTCATTTTTTTTTGGTTTTTGTTTTTGTTTTGCTTTGTTGACCAAATTAACAGCAACTCATCAATCGTATTCTACATTTCATCATTGACGTAACAAAAAAAGAAACAGCTGCGTGAATTCTGATGAAAGAGAAAGAATGATAAGAGAAACGAAAGTTGGGATGCACGGTGTGTGTGTGTGTGTGTGCAATCCAGAAAATTTTCTGACGATTCAACCTCGACTGAGACGATGACTCATTGATATGAAACCTCCATACAAATACATGTGACTAATTTCTATCTCGAATTATCCTTCGTACTGATCGTTAGCCTAGTTTGTTTATTTTTATTTTATTTTTCTTTTTTAATTTAATTTTAACAAAATATTAACTCTTCTTTTTAACAAATTTTCCATTCCTTTTTCCTCTCGTCTCATTGTAACGTAAAAATCAAAATGTCTAGGAGAGGAGGACTTGTACGAGCTTATAGAAGAGCTTTGTTAAGAAGAAAAAATGAAATAAAAAGGGGGGTTGGAAAGAAGACACGTTCGAGCCGATACTTGGGCTCGATAAGTCACGCGTTGCGAAAAATGAAACAAAAAGAGGTGAGAGAGAGAGAGAAGAGTCGCACGTTTTTCTTTCCTTACGTGTTGCATTAAAAACTGGTGTATGCATCTATCCATCTAGTAGTACTTTCTGACCTTTTCATCAGGTCAATGACATCCTCCAGCAGTTTCATCCCACTCAGAAACTCCTACAAAGACGACTTCAACACTTTCAACAGAATTTAAAAACTACCTTAATAACTCTCTTATACTATCAAATAGTTTTCTCTCTCTCTTTCTTTCTAATCGGAAAACCCATCTCTAACTGTTAATCGTGGTTAAAGCTGTTTGACTTTGATGATTAAATAAAACGGGTGTTAATCAATGAACCATCGTCTTGATATTGTTGCACGTTGCATACATAACTAACTCGTACACCCCCTATTATATTTATTTTATTTCTAATTTTTCTTACAAAATTGTCTTTTATAATGTATGGATACATCATTTCTGTGTGATATTATTAATTGTATGTACATGGGGTATAGAAAAGATAGGAAATGAAAAAGTGAGGAAGCTAGACGATTATTCCGTAATAACGATATAATTGCAAGTTCAAGTGCACGGAGACTGTTAAAAGCGTTGGCGTAAGACGTCGTCGTCGTCGTCGTCGTCGTAGTTCTGTCAAGTGTCTCATTACTTCTCGAAAAAGAAAGAAAGAAAGAAAGAAAGAAAGAAAATGAAGAAAGAAAAATGAACTTATATTGTCTGAAGATAACTCACTCGATCTTCCTGACCTCCGGTTTGATTAATTACCTCGCGAATCTTACCACATGGACTTTGACACGAATAATTATAATCGTAATAATAATAATTATAATAATAATTATAATAATAATAATAATAAGCCTGGAACACGCGTTAATTAATTTCTACTGGGACTTTAATGCTAGGCACAATTCTTTCAAATTTCACGCCACTGTATTAGCCGTAGAGTTCAAGGAGGCGTGTTAAATATGATTCAGAGTACGAAGTAGAATGTCGAGAAAATTAGAATTTTATTTTTTGCCTAACCACCTCTATATATATATATATAAGTGTGTGTGTACAAGCGTTCGTTCATGTTTCTCGTTTGTTTTTCAAACAGGAAATATAAACGTCTCGTATTTTTTAATCTACATTTTTTTTCTTTTTCTTCTTCTTCTTCTTCTATGTTTAATTCGTATAAAACTTACGCTTGGAAAAATTCTATATATTTTCAAGTAATCAAAATACAAGCTACGTATCTGTTAATATCATTGGAATAATTAAACAATCTCGATGTCAAATTGAAGTCTTAAAATGAAACGTCAAAACACATGTATTTTATCATAAATAGGGGTGGGTGCGCCCCGCCACGCATTGCTGTGGCTCACAATCAGCAACGAATTACCTTATACCGCCATCTGTTAAAATGATATAAACTATCCTATCTTTCAAGTTGAATGAAACTGCACACATTGTGCAAAAATTTGATTAAAATCGGTTCAGTAGTTTAGGAGTCCATTGCGGACGAACAACGTGACACGTAATTTATATTTATTAAGATAAGATGTAAGTAGAGTGTATTAGAATGATTAAATAATTGTTAATTAATCGAAAGGAATGTGTATTGTTGTTTAAAAACACCGAGTATATGATCGGAGTACCGTCTTCCTCGAAATTCTCCTTCAAACTGGCCCGTTATCCTCTGTCAAAATTCTTTTATTCAATGTTGTTTATATGACTTTTCGAATGTCGCGCATGTGTGTAACGTGAATAATATTCGTAATACATCAAAATTAAGATTATAACGTTGTAATTTTTGCTTTTTTATCATTCTAACGTAATTTTTGTATCACTCCTGTACAGTGATGACTTCGAGGGTAAAATTTACTTGTAATCTTTTATAATCTCGTTCAATTGCAGTTTTATCTCACACTCTCGTTTTTTTCTATCTTTTTTTACTTCTACGTTGATGAAATTTATTCATAACTATCGAATGAACATATGATGATTTTAATTCGAAATGAATAAATATATTTACATAAAAAGACGTATCTAACGAGGTCGGTTTATCAATGAAGTATATAAAACACGGAATTAAAATGAAACTCTCGCGTTGTTACACCTGCTGCTATTCCGACGTATATGCGTTCCGCGCGTGTGTGTGCGTGCGTGTATGTCCTACTCTATAAAATCGTAACACAGAACACACAAGGAGAATTACTTTAGAAATGGCGAACCGGTCTGACGAGCACGAACCTTGCTCGGTTGGAAGATACGTCGATCGTCTCAAACCGTTACGCGTGGCTATGACCGTCCAGAAAACCGGTAAGACATAATCAAAAAGAACTGAGAAAAATATAGAAAGACCGGTACCAAAGCTAACTCCTTCTCTTTTTATTTTTTATTTTTATTCAAGTTGTTCGTTGCCAGAAGCCTCGCCTTTCGCAAACTAACAAACTAACAAATAACACAAGCACACATGCTTCCAAATTTCTTTCTACCTTTGTTTAAAGCAAACACACATTTAATTAGAAAATTATACGAAGTTAGGAGGAAAAGGTTGAGAGAGAGAGAGAGAGAGAGAGAGAGAGATAACACGATTTGTCCCAATCGACTAACTAAATTCGACGTTACTTCCGGTCAATTCGATGCGTTCAATTTTGTCATTAATTGCCATAAACGCCTCTCTCCTGGTACCCACTACTCTGCAATCCTAATTGGCATATTAATTGCCTTCTGGTCAGGCGTAGTCCAGTAGTAACTCTCTTAAACGACCCATCATCGTCACACCTGTATTCACCAATATACACACGTAAACAAGTTTTCAACCATCTGAATATGTTAGAGTATTAATTTATTATCTAGAAGAAAATTCTTGTGTCATGTTTGTAATATTCGTATTATTCATTAAAATGTCGTTCACAATGTTTCATCGACAAAAATTATTCGGAAGCAAAGTTTTGTGCAAATTTTCGAAATATAAAAGACTGAGAATGATATTTCTCTTTTTTTCTTTCTTTCTTTCTTTCTTTTTCATCGTGTACATTCATAATGTACCATCTTTGAAAACATGAGATTTAAGAAGAAGTAGAAGAAGAAGAGTCTCTTTTAAAGGGGCACTGTAGCCTTCAAATATTTAAGTTGTGTCTCGTACAGAAGAAGGAGTAGAGGACATCGTCCGAGATTCAAGTCTCATGGTTCCTCCCCAACCACCTCATTCTCCTCTTCATCTTCTTCTTCTTCTTCTTTCTTCCATCAGCTTCACCAACAACACGAGTAGCAAGCTATTTCGGGAGTACTTGATTCTCAAAGGAAACAGAGAGAGAGAGATAAAGATAGTATATCTTGTCTGGTTCATTCTCATTCAATTGTTTATTTTAGATTATTTCTTGAATTTATTATAAATCAAACAACCAATTATTTGAACGTGACACTAATCTTTTATTAAATTAGCAATCAATTATAATTTAAGATTAAAAGATTAGACTAACCCAAATACGTCTCTCTCTCTCTCTCTCTCTCTCTCTCTCTCTCTCTCTCTCTCTCTCTGTTAAAACATCCTAGTTGATAGATAATAGAAACAAATAAACAATCTGACATAGTTTCAGTTACAGCGATCCAGGATTCAAAAAGATCATTGCTGTGGTCCATTAGTAGACTGTAAAGATTGCAAGAAGAAGGTGGGAAAAGGAGAAAGGGATACACAAGGTATAGGAAAAGGATAAAAAGAGAAAGAGATGGACTCTTAACGGAATCATTGAGAGAAAGAGAGAGAGAGAGAGAGAGAGAGAGAAAGAGAGAAGAGGTGGAAAGTATTCCTCGAGGCGTATGAGAGTCGATCTCAGGGCGGATTCCCACCAAAGGATCGGTCACGACTTAGGGTCGCCATAAACGCAGTCCGCGGAGCACTACCGACGATTGGATAATGCGAGTTTTGCTATATATCCAACTAACTCTCTTCTCCCTATTCAGAATTTACTCTGATCATTACCGCGTTCTTCTTCTAAAACGGTAACCCTTCTTCAGTTCTTCTCTCTCTCTCTCTCTCTCTCTCTCTCTCTTAATACAGAATATAGATCAAAAGTTCATAGATAGGCTAGAAGTGAAACAAAAAGGTTGTGAAATAACTGCAATACTTTTAGAAGACTATGGAGGGTAGAGGCACGCATGCATTCACACACATACCCAGATAGGAAGGTTTACGAATTGGGTGAGAGTTTTAGGTATATGCAAAGATAACAAAAAAAAAAAAAAAAAATACTTGAAACGTGTTACCAGTTGTTAAACAAAAATAATTATACATTTATCAGAAAACCGGATATTAAAGTACGAATCCCAAAAGACCAATTATCTTATTCCTCGTTCGAGTCTCTCCTCGATCATCCGATCAATTGAACATGCAAGAGAATGCTTGTTGATTTTTTTATGTAACCATGGGTGATTAGGAAGGTAGGGAAAGAAGGGAGGGAGGGAGGGTAGTTGGCGATTAGAGACCGGAAAAGTCTACTACCTGGCGACTTGAACGTTCGTGCCGGAAGTAAAGTGGATGGTGGTGGGTTGTTGCTCCAAAGCAAGGCTAAAACTTCGTCAGAGAGAGAGAGAGAGAGAGACAGAGAGAAGGATAGAGAGAGAAATTACGTATTGATCGTGAACTGAAACTCATGTTCGTGCGTTGGACTTGCGAAATGCGAGGTCATCGTTCTTTCCAATTAACTACAATTTCATCTGATAAAGAAAAAAGCTTCAGAAAATTTTGCTTATAGAATATTTGTAATTTACAACGTCCACATCCACGTGTACGAACGCACGCACGCACGCAAGCACGCAAGCACGCGGCGAACAACTTTACAATCCTAAAAAGCAAAAATAAATTGGAGATAAAATAATAGATAAATAATATAAAGCTGTAAGAAGAATATAATCTAAACGGGGGAAAAAAGCCAACAAGTAGAAGAGAAAATACAGAAAAGAGGAGGAAGAAGACAATGCAATACTGCGTGGTGGAATGCAAGATGAGGGAAGAAAATAAAATGGAAGAAAACAAAACAAAACAAAACAAAACAAAACAAAGAAATGGAAAAAGAAAAAAGGCATATATTGTGAACTCGTATCTTATAGTGAAATGACTGGACCACTTCCCGGACACAACCGAGCCTTCGCGTTTCCCTTTCACACTTCCCTTCCCCCTATACAACTTCCCTTTTGCAAATGCACAAGAGCAGTTGAGTTCAGTTCCACCCACACAATTCCATCCTGTCGTCTGCATAGAGTTCGACTAAAAGTGAGCTGCTTCCCCTCTTTTCGTCGATGTTTACCGACCATACCACGTGTGCATTTTCATGCCCACGTGGATTCTTCTTAGAGGACTACTCTCCCTGTAGCTCCAAAAGGGAAAAGGGTTGAACGGTAATGGAGGGAGACCAAGGGAGAGAAAGAAGAGACCTTTCTTCCTTTCTTTCTTCCTTTCTTTCTTTCTTTAATTTCGACTCGATTGGTTTGAACCCTTTTAGCAAAATTTCAAATAACATTAATACCAAAGTAATTATTCGCGAATCATGATGGGAAATGTAATAAATAAGTAAATAAATAACATTTAATAGAAGATACGAGCGAGGGTTGATTTGATCAGGGGGAGTGGTTAATGTAATAAAATGTATCGAGTGTTAATCGCGTTATCCTTGGTGTTAGGATACCCCTGGAGAGTCTCCGAAGAATGGGAAGGGATCGTGTTCCTGCTGGTCGAAGGAAGGGCTGCTCGAAGGAAGGGCCGGTCAGGTTCGTCGGACCTTCTCTCTCTTGCGTAATACGGCCCTGAGCCGTAGTCTTACAACGGTAATGGAAGCCTCGGCCAGGCTTCCTCCTACGGCCCGACAAAACCCGTTTCTTCTTACAGTTTAACGATCATGGACGCGCGTCAGAATTTATGCGACGCAACCCAACGAAGGATGAAAAAGAACTGTGCTCTCTGGAGAAGACCCACTTTTTTTCTTTCCTTTTTTCTTTTTTTTTTTTTTGAACTACTCTTCCGACCATTCCAAAACAGATTGCTATGTTTATAAACCTGGCTACTACTTTTTTTTTTTTCTATTCTGAGATGGGATCAAACTAAAAGTTGAATTAGTGAAAATCTTTGGCTAACACCTGATTGCAACAAAGTTGGTTGTTGTTTCAACGTGAAAATACTTTTACAAAAGGTTCGAAGTTCTCGTTTGTACGATCGCGCATATTTATGAAAATCGATATCCTACATGAGAGATCGAATTCGTGGCAAACCACGACGACCGCACGACGATTCGCGATTGGTGCTCCGTTTCGCGAGACTACACACACCTGGCGGATTTGGAAAACAACCGAGTTTACCTTTCGATCAATACGATCTAGAAATCCTCCGGGAACGATATAATCTTTCATTTTGAAATACGATGCATCATCGGACCTTTTTCAAATTCCCTAACGTGTCTCTTCTTTTAAATATTACCAATATATTATCTTGACGAACAAAATGACGATTATTTTTTGTCCCTAAGTTTCATTAGTTACGGTCTACCTATGTTACTGATGATACGTGGGAAACAAAATATGTGATCCTTTCAAAAAGAGGATGTGGGCGGTGTCGGATTCCGATATTCTGACGTACTACTCTAAGCGAAATCCTGCACGTACGTGTATAAAAGAAAATTAAAAAAAAAACATATTTCCCTATAAAATCAAAACTTCCTGAATGATTATCTTCCTGTGCTAGCATTTAATTATTGATAAAAATCAAATGGAAAATACGTTTGAGATGATAAATGAATGAATGWGGTAGGTAAATTGAAAATGGTTGGGAAACACTGTTAACATAGTAAATGCAAAAGGAACCACTAGCGGACTTGATCGTGTCTTATTTACAAGGAGATCGAGATGCACATCGAGAGAGAGAGAGAGAGACTTTGGCACGAATACGATGTGCACTGGCCTGCTCGGCCACGCTCTGCTTGTCCCTACGAACGCAGCTCATTACCATGTTCATTCCTTAACCCTTCTCCCCGATTACCACCACCTCTTCCTTCTCTCCTATTTTATCTTCTATCCCTTCACTTTTCTATCCTCTTTCTTCTGTTCTCTCTTTTTCTTACTCTAATACACTATCTGTGTTCGTCTATCTATTTATTTATCCATCTATTTAAACCAATCATTTATCTACCTATCTATCTATTTCTCTTAACAACACGGTCTAACTATCGGACTCTATTCTCCTCTTCATTTTACGCTCTCCGAACGCGTCTTCTATTTTCTAGAACAGAAAATCCGATACGAGCAAAATTATCCGACATTGAGAGATAGAGGATGGATGAATTCTTCTCATTCTTTTGCGGAAAGTTCAGCGAACGAGTTTAGCCAAGTATTTAACATTGTTAACAGTAATCTTATCTTAGTATATATATAAATTACGTGTCACGTAGTTTGTCCGCAATGGACTCCTAAATTAGTGAACCGATTTGAATAAAATTTTACACACTATGTGCAGTTTGATCCAACTTGAAAGATAGGATAGTTTATATCTCAATTTATAATCGCAATATTATTTTATTGCGATCTATTTGTTGTCACAGCAACGCGTGGCGGGACGCACCCCTAGTATAAAATAAAAAAATCAATTACATACAAGTTGTGTTAATCCTACGGGTCTTATATTTTCTAGATACAGCATTGAAGAAACGATCTTTATGCGAGTCGTGTATCAAGCCTAATTAGGTAACATAAAAGGACGCCGAACGTCTATCCTACCTGCTGCTGCTGCTGCTACTACTACTCTCTCGCATCTAACTTTTGCTAAAGATTTTCCCGTTTGTTTTTAACGAAATAACGAAAATTAAATTAGGCAAGTGTAACTTGAAAGAAAAAAAAAAAAAAAAAGAGAAAAAGTTATGTGTATACTTTCTAAAATAACAAAAAATAAAAATAAAAATAACAAAATACATTCGTATAAATAAAAAGTCAATGGCGACGTTAATTAACTCGTTAACTGACGACGATAACACGATGATGAGTCTCTTTTTTTCTTTCTTTCTCTCTCTTTCTTCTCAATTAAGAAAATACGTACACTTAAATATATTTATCTCTGTTCTCTTATCTTTCCGACCTATTTGCTCTCCTTCGAGAGGGAAATCACAAGTCACGGTGAAAATCACAGTAATTGCTTAGACGAGAATTTGGGTTAGCCTACTCTCTTCTTGTGGAGGACACCTCTTTTAATCAAATCATTTCAAAATAAGACTATAACTAAAAAACATTGAAATTTCAAACGACAAAAGAAAATCTCAATTGTATTACGATAAGTTATTTCTTTAAATTGTTACTATTTAATTAAAATCATAGACAAAAAATTGTTGTTATTGTGAATAATAAAAATAATTAAAGTTAACGAAAAAAAGAAAAAAAGAAAAAACAAAAACCATCAAATCAGCAAAATTGAAATTTACATTGAATCTAATCGTTCTCCGTTTTCACTGACGGAAGATAAATCAACACGGTTATGGTGGTTCTCTTCTGAGAAACTTGTAGACGGTGAAATCTCATCTTACGTCACATGTTCTCCTTGCATGCATCTCTCTAAAGCCGTCCTACGATCGTCATTCTCAAACTTGAACGAAATAAAAAGAGAGAAAAAGAGAGAAATGGAGAGAGAATGGAAAGTACAAGATCGATTTTGGTCTTCTAGTGGTTGGTTTGGTTCACGCAGCTTCCGATAAATCCGATGAACGTCGAGAATATGATGATGTCGAGCTTATTCACGAGAATGCATACATGCATGCACATACATACGCATATATATATATATGTATAGAGAAATAGGATTATGTATCGACAGCTATGTCCTCGTTTCACGTTCATATTTACTTTCCATTCTAACTAAAGTTTCCTTTTTTGAATTGTTCATAATGAACGAGAGACATTTTGAAACAAAGTATTATTATTTCTATTTATAATAGAAAATATATGGATAATTTTAGTTCTACTACTATTATATATGCGCGTTATTCATTAAGTTTTTTTTTTTTTATCAACAAAAATAAACTATCAATAATATAATAATTCATTTAAAAACACAAATTTATGTTTGCAGTTATTTTAAAGGCGGTCAATTCAAATGCATCTCTTCCTGGTTCTCAACCATCGTAATGGATTACAAAACAAAGCGAATAATACACTAACGAAGTGTTATAACAATTAAAAGTGTATGAAATAATTACTAATTCGTCTATGTAACTTTCACTTCTTCTTCTTCTTCTTCTTCTTATTATTATTATTATTATTATTATTATTGAATCAATTTTATTTGAATAGTAGAATCACGCGCATATAATAGTCGAGTTTACATGTTGGTTCTTTTTACGAGAAGAAAATAACGACGAGAAAATAATTCTCAACAAATGTCTGCTAGATCATTATATAGATCGTTATATAGATTATTATCGATCTTCGCACGCACAAATTAATTCCCTTTCTTTTTTTTTATATCATATAATATAATATATATATCAAAATAGTTTTATTATCATAATCTTTTAACTGAAGAAAGTAAACTGTAATAAACATGCAAGTAATTCTTCAATCTATAAACCTAAATCATATGAAAAAAAAAAAGAAAAACATTAAAAGAAATAAACGTAATTAAGAAGCCTAATTCACTAAAGATACAATAATATCTCGATGATATTATGTTCTAAGATAAAAAAAACGATAACGAAATTGACCGACTTTTGTACATCGAACAGTCTTCACTGAACGCTGCTAACAAAACCCGACAACCATAATCCAAAGACCTTTCCGTTTCTCGATTCAATTTACACCTCTCATATTATATCTATTTAATCAGCTGTTCTAACAAATATCAAACTAACAATAGACTAAATGTTGTATCGATTTAAATCAATAACTAAAATTATTACTTACAAACGAAGAAACAGAAAAGAGATCGATTGTATAATCATCTATAGATCTATAGAGATCAATGCAATTCCTTCTTTTATTTAAACAGCTGATAATAATAGCAAATACTTGTAAAAATAATCGACTAAATTTCAAATAAAATAATCGAGTTAGGAAAATAGATAAGAAGAGATCGATTGTGTAAAATTGATCTATAGATCTATAGTCCCTGACACTTCTCTCTCTCTCTCTCTCTTTCTGTGTGTGTGTTTCTGTTTGGTGTGGCGCCTGTGGGCCGCGCCTAAACCGGGTCGCCCGATTATAACTCTTCTCTCTTCGTTTCCTGTCTGTCTAATGCAACCGACGTTGCTTACTATAAACGTTAAATATATCTATCTATAGAAATACATACACATGAGAAAGAGAGAGAGAGAGAGAGAGAAATGAATTTCAACAAATTCGAGGTTAATTACATAATTCATTGTTCTCAGGTAACGAATGTAAACCTTCGACGCTTCCGTTTAACTCATTTTTGTTATTTTACTTCAAATTAAAGTCGAATTTTGTCAACTATTTTCTATCAAAATATCATCATTAAAATTCTACACGTGTGATAATGAACAAATGAAGAAACTGGAATTGAATAAGGCTAATTTAACTCGTAGGTCGATTTAATAACGCTTATTTTATCGAGGTTTGATAGTATTGCTTGCTGGTGTTGCTCCTGGTTGGTATGGTTGTTCCTCTTTCTTGCTTGCTTACTTGCTTACTTGCTTACTTGCTTGCGTAATCAAAACGGAATGTATTCGAAGAAAATAACGATACATAATTACGTTTACGACGATTATTGACCGCGCTCTCCTAACTCGTAAAAGCCCAAAGCCTGTCTTTAAATCTACGGATGCCTCCTATGCCTCCTCCTCCTCCTCGGTGATCATCATCCTCGTCCTTCTTAGAAGCAACACACTTTTCCTTTCATGTATGGATTGATTATGGCTTTGGCTTTTTTTACGAGTACAACGTGCTATCTATCTTTCTCTCTCAAGGCTAAACAACAAAATATTGTAATATTATATTTTTCTAATGAACATCTATAATAGAAATTGTGAAATACAATTGTTAATTCAATTGAATTAGTAAACAAAAATGTAAGTAACGTTATCACAAAACTTAACAGGTGTTACAAATCTTTAATTAAAACTACGATAAATAGATGTTATCTATCTATCAACAGTTAAATACAATACATTCCATTTTTCGATACAATATTTTGATGTTATATTATTATTATTATTTTTATTATTATTACTTGTTCCCTTGAAACACAAGATAAAAAAAAAAAAAAGAGAATGCATAGATCTCGATGTAACCGTGGGTGTCTAAAGGTGACACGAGTCACCACACATACCTGCAACTTTTTCTATTTTAACTAATGTTCCTTTAAATAATCTTTAAATGTTGAGATCAACTTTGTTTTTTTTGTAGATAAGACAAATTCTCTCTTTCTGTTTCTGCATTAAGCATTTCCATTTTGGAAAGTAGAATCTAATCGTGCATACTCGTTTGAATTCCTTGAAGAATTTGGTGAGAAGGGTGAGGAATGTCGACCACATAAAGAAAGAGTGTGAGAGTGAGAGAGAGAGAAAGAAGACACAGCTGGGTGGTCGAGAACTCTACAAGTGGGCGAGAACCTAGAAAAGGGACACAAATATAATCCATCTAATGTATCGACATTTTTTTGTCTTTTCTTTTTTTTTTTTTGTGGAAAGCATTTAAACTATATATGCAAATTGAAATTCCAAAAGAAATAGGTGAGGCCATTTGTATTTTAAAATAGCCATATCACCGAAGGATAAATAAATACCTAAGGATGTATTCCCATAATCTCTGTTTCTCTCTCTCTTTTTCTCTTCTCCCTTTTTTACCGATAAATAAACAGGCGCTCGTTCCATGCACATCGATCACTGCAAATAACATAATATGATCCAAAATAACTTTGTTTTAAATTCACATTGAAAATGACGTAGAAAAATTCAAAGAAAAATATACGAAATGATGATGATGACGATGATGATGTTAATGATAATATTAATAATAATAATTATAATAATAATTATCATAAGAATAAGAATAATAATAAAAGATATTTATCTTGGATCGTTCGGTCGTTACGAAGTCGATGCCATGTTTTTTTCTGAGCCAACAACAGGTGGCTCCGAATCGATTGATGTTGAAATAAGAAAAAATAAAAATGAAAAAGAAAAGTAAAGAAAGAAATAAAAATAACATATTTCAATTGAAAATCTTACATTTGTTTGTTGTTTCTCGAATAATATGTTGCTCCAATACGTTGTTGTTACCCGTAAACAAAAATCTTTAGAAAATTATTGCACAATTGAAATTAACACACTTTTTAACTTTAAATTATTTTTCTTTACATCGATATACATGCACTAAGTCACAATGATCACATTATATAAATCACTATAATAACAATGTTTAAATACACGTATAAGATAACACGAAACAAAAAAACTCAATTGAACAACTAAAGGACGCGACGCGACACGACAAATTCGAATACAAGAAAGCGTGACACCTCGCCCGATGGTTGGCGAGTGAATGAGACGGGATAGTCGTTAGCTCCCCACTACCACGCACCCTAGCAGTCTCTCGAGGAACTATTCTCTACTTACACTGTCGGTAATACATGTATTCTATTTATCGATTGTGATAAGACAGTTTTTAATAAATACATTGTAAATAAATCAATATTTTTTAAATAAAATTACTATTTATCCAAATCTATTTAATATATTTTTCCTTTTATATTCTTTAATATATAATAAAAATTTTTTATAAAATATATAAATTAATATATAAATATTTAAGGAATATAATAAAATCGTATATAAATTATTTAACTATATAAATGATTTATTTATTTTCAATGTGTATATTGAATTCTATACATAATAGCATAGGACTGCAATACCACAATCGATTTTTCTAAGTGTTATTTATGTTGTGCGAATGATCATTGCAAAATTATTGGTAACATATAAGGCAACATATTATTTTATTTTTTCGTAAATTAATTTTCATTCCTTACGTTTCTTCTCTTTTTTTTTTTTTTTTGGTGATATGCAAGACTTCACACATACACTCGTGCAAAGCATCATGATTATTAATAATAAATCTAATGCATAATACGTATGTACTAATTTAATATCTAATTTTTTACTACTTTCATTTGGAAAATAAGTCACCCATGGTTTTTATCGCGAGCATAAGTTTTTTTCTTTTTCTATAAACACTTTTTAAAAATTTTCGTTATTTTATACCTAAAAAAAAAACGTTATTAAACAATGCATAAAATATAATTAAAAACATGTGCTCTCGTATTGTACACACATGCATATAATGTATGTACATATTAAATTCATGGCATGCTATGTAAAAAATAGATAAAAATAGCATCTTTAATAATATGCAATAGCAAATAATAAATTGTAATAAAAAATAAATCATTATTACAGATTATCTAAAAAGTAATTATACTTAAAACAATATTTACAATAATAAGAAAACCATATTATTTAACTGTATAGCATCTAGATAACCATTTCTTTTTAGTGTGACATATTATAAACGTTACAACTAAGCAAAAGATAAAAATAAATAAAATTTAGAAAAATATACGATATATATTATATGTATATGTATATACGAGCCTAAGTGGACTAATTAAGCAAATTAAAAAAATATATTTTATCATTTTTACTTGTTCAATTTTTTAACTTAGTCCACTGTCATAATTATCTCCTCATACGCGTATATTTATATATTCAAAATATTTCTTGAGAATGTTGAATGAAAAATCTTAATTGTTAATTAAAACTTAATAAAACATAAATCGTTATACGATTTTTTTTTAAATAAAAATGGTTTCCTCTTCTTTTTCCTTATATAAAATCTTATCTATAAATCCATATATTTTATACTTAATAATACTATTGAAAAAATATGAAAACTCTTTTTTTTCTTTTACAAATTCTAACGACGGTTGCATGGTACTGTCAGGTTAATGGTACCATTGTTTTTTGTGTCTCTTTAGTTCGTTTTATCTTTTCTTTCGTTTAATATTATATTTTTGGTCCATTGAATATTGCTATACTTCTTTCATTAGGCAGCTTTTCTCTTATGCGAGCTCTTTACTTTCTTTACTTTCAATTCGCTCCAAAATTAATTCATTTTAAACCGAATAGAAAGTAAATAGTTCTGTTATCTTAGAAAAAAGTTATCATTCTTAACAAACTAAAATTTAAATTTGATTCTGATGATATCAAAAGTTTAGGCTATGTTAACTCATCGGAACATTGTTTCCTTTCTTCTTCAACACGTTGTCGTGTACGATTGAAAGCCTCTGTTTTTAAGAAATCAACAGTTTTGTATACCGTATTATTTGGTGGTGATTGAGCAGGTGGTAATGTAGACGAAGCAAAACTTTCACTTGCTTCTAGATCAAGATCAAGATATTGTAACACAACTAATCGTCGACTTGATGCAGGAATGAATGTATTATTTTGATCTTGATAATAATATATCTAAAAGAATAATACATTTTTTAGAAACACTTTCTAAAATACACAATATTATTTTCGTATACTTATTACCTCTTCTTTATCGTCAAAAGCATTATTATCTTCATCTGATGTTGACTGATGTCGAATACTATGTGTATGTACTGGAGGAGTCGGACTAGGTGCTGCTCGCATTCTATTTCTTCCAGGAGGAGAAGCAAGTTGTAAGGGTCCTTAAAAAACAAATCTTATTGTATAATTTCATAATATGAATCAAGGTAACAATGAAATTTCTAAGGCTTACCTTCAATGGGTGACTTGTTTAATGGTGGCTTAAGTTTCCTATTAATACTAGGCGGTTCAGCTGGAGAATTTTCTGAAGAACTCATTTCTAACGTTGACAAAGTTGTACCAGGTGATGCTTCGTTGCTAATTATTGATGTTGAATCACTGGTTTTTCTGCCAGGTTTTAATTCTCTGTACACCACAGGCGGAGGTGGAGCTACAGTTGATGATGGTGTCGGAGTAGAGCCGCAATCCCGTATCAAAGGACTTGGTAAATTAGAATAAGTAGCAGTTACTGAACTTTCTGATCGTGGACTTGGTGGTTCATCCTCATGAAAATCATAACGAAAAACACGTGTATCTTCTACTGTACTAGGTGCAGCGTTTGAATAAACATGTTTTTCAGATGCTTGTCCAGGTTGATGGGATCTCGGAAAATCATAAGATTCATCCGTTATCGTTCCAACTGGCGCCGTGTTTGCAACTGGTGTTGCAGGAGTCGTAGGTTTTGAACTTTCCGTTGCACCGTCCAAATTTAAATAATTGTGACCTGGATTTTCAGGTAACATGTGAGCTGGTTTAGGCGGTCTTGGAGGTACTGGTAATTTTTCTACATCTGGTGGGACAGCCGAATCTACGATTCTTAGCTTTCCAAACCTCTTTCTTACACTCCATGAACCTATTTCTGCATCACCAGAATTGTGAGCTCTGGATTCAGCTGTGTCAGATTAATTTTATGAAGAGTAAGACATTTTATTTATATAGTCAGTTATTTATTCTTCGTTAAATTTTTACCTGAGCGTGGAAAAGTATCCCAATTAACACTAGGTACAGGAGCAGTCCACTCATCATCTGTAAATACACTTTCTGCATCAGTAGTAGTAGGTGATCTTGGTGGTGAAGGTGCTAATCTTCTTGGAGCATCGTAATGTTCTGGTCCTTGTCCCATTCCTGAACTAAGAGAGCTGGTATCGTTAAGACGACGTCCAGATATACATTCGCTGATAGGAATATAAGGTCCAGAGATTGTACTAGTTGGAGATATTGGTGGTGATTCTTGGGATTCGTACTGAAACACTATAAACATAACATTTATAAGAAACGCTGTCAATTATTTGTTAAATATTATTATCAATAAAAAATTAAACGAGATAATCATTTACTTTGACATTGTTGTTCTTCGTCTTGAGTGTAAGCCTTTAAGCCGCAAACTTGACAAACTGCAGCAACCCATTTGTTCATATCTGCCTCACTCTCGGCAACCAAATAATAAGTTCTCTTTGGTGTCTTAACGTTGAACGTAAATTGATACTTTTGCTTACAATTTTCAAACCTGAGACCAGCGTCAACCTATTAAAAAGTATATTGTAAATAATAATAATAATAATAATAATAATAATAATAATGATAGCTTATAGAGATAAAATGAAGAGTTAAATATTACCTGTTCGCATTGATCCAAATCGATGCGTCCCTTCAACTTTCTACATCGCCTGTCAGTATAATATTCTAAAAAATATTGTCCAGGTAATTCACCACTGTGTCGAAGAGCAAACCAACGTTTCCTCCACCGCTTAAATCCAAATAAAACATCAATGAATCATTTTAGAACTTTAAACTATTATTATTATTTGACAAAGAAAAGTCCAATCATCACAAAAATAAAGGTTAAGATTTGTATAGAAATTAGTTAAACCTCTTGCATGTGAACAATGTAAACAATGATAAGTTAATAACCCAATGATGAACCTGTTCACTATATAATATATGCATATATGCATGTATGCATATAAATAAATATAAAATAAATAAAACTTACAGCTCTCCATAACTTAGTAGGTGGAGATTTGATGAGCCATCCTTCATGAACGATTTCTTGAGTAGTTCTAAGCACCTCCATGCTATCCCATGAATTCCTAAGATTTGATTGATTCTTAAATCATTTCAATATTCGATAACATTGTATAGAGATAGTAGAACCACCGACACACAGGACAACGGCACGCTCGTCGCCCATTTATCTATTTTTGGACGACACACTGACGATCACACGAATATATGAATCGCCTGCTGATCTCTTCCACGACGACATAACCACCATCACTATTACCAATACAATTACAATACTATAGTAACAAAACACTTACACTTATTTATCTAAGCATATATGTGTGAAGAAGAGAAAGAAAGAGAGAGAATATTAAAAATCGGGGCAAATTGAAAGAAAGAGAGAGACGTGTATATGTGTATCGTCGCCATTACTAATACCATTATAAACACGCGTGCCAAGGTTCGTTTTGTATATCTGTATGTGTGTATGTCTGTGTTTGGCCTCTCCTCGATGACAACGCACTGACGTACGATTTGCTAGTGTACCATCGACCATGATTACACATATCCTTCTTTTTCTTTTCTTTCTTCTTTTATATATATGTATATATATTTTTAATTATCACGAGTAATAATTATCCTCCAGCCATTCCGCAAACTACCACTTTGAGGTTAATTTTTTTCTACGAGTAATTAGCTGATTAATTGTCTAGCTGTCAGGTTAGAATGATTCAGTTTTTTTTAATTGATTAAAAATACAAAAACATTCGACATTTAATTCTTTTTTTAATTCTAGTTTACATATGCATAGCATTCTTTTGATTGCAATGATCGGAAGGTAATTATGTTACATATCGACTTGAACTAGGGTTTTATTCGAGAATAGAAAACTCGATAATCGATAATCGAAGTGGCGCGAAATTTGAAACTTCTCGCGTAGACATGATCGCAAATTGAAATATAAAATTATTTGATGTATTCATTTTAAATAATTAAAAAGATTTCGAAATTAGATAATTGTTAATAACAATTGTCGAATATTGCACATAAATTTGACTTATTGTAACGAAATTAAAAATTTCTCAGTCTTTTCATAAAAATTGTAATTTAACGAAATCGTTTGGTGTGATTCGAAGTAAACCATAAAGAATCTGTTGTCTTATTTATTGTAAAATATGAATAAATACAATGATGATAACATTACAAGTAAATAAACTTTTTCATCGTTTTCATGAATCATTGATATTAATAAATGAATAATCACGGTTACGATTAATATTACACTCTTGCTTTTGTTATCGTATAAACAGTACTTTTTGTTTTTGTTCTTTTTTTTTTTTATCATCTCGTCTCCTTCTTGCATTATATATATTTATATATATATTTATAAATTTATATATATATATATGTATACATAAATATATAAATATATATATATAATATAATCATATAATGTGTTTTACCTCGTACACTTTTACATTTTTATTATATAATTGTATTTCAATATATTGGAGTTTAATTCGAAATAAATTAATGTACATACTATAATTACAATGTATAATCATCTTAATTATTAATTATATTTATTTATTTATTTATTTATTTAACGATTACTCGACTTTAATTTATTTTTATTCATTTACTTACTTAATTAATTTTAATTATTATTTTTAATATGCGACACATGTACCGACTGTTTTTCGTTTGAAATGCTTTTTTTTTTTTTGTTTCTTTTCTTTTCTTTACTTTACTTTACTTTACTTTACTTTAATCAATTAATAATTTATTTATCTTATTTATTTTATTTTTCGACTGTAAATTCATAAATCGTTTATTAAATATACCTTTTGTTTTATACAACTTCATATAGCAAAGGTAACATCGGTGTCGCAATCCAATAAGCGAAATCGGCAGGTATGTGTGTATGTATATGTATGTGTTTCTGTGTGTATGGATGTATCTCTATCTATCTATATATATATATATATTTAAAAAAAATAATAATAGAAAAATAAAATAAAAGATAAACGTAAATTAGCAGAAATTATAATAATTTATCATTTATTAATAACTATTTGTTCTGTAAAAAAGTTGAAAAAATCTAATCGTTTTTGTATCTGTTATATATCGTAACGAATTTATTATTATTATTATTATTTATCATTATTATTATTATTATTATTACTATTATTATTACTATTATTATTATTATTATTATTATTATTATTATTATTATTATTATTATTATTATAACTATATTAATATTATATAAATACGGTGAGAGGAGGAAGAAAGGAAAGAAGGAAGGGGGGTAAGAGGAGTTTTTTTTCATTTTCTTCTTGCAAATACAAGTATCTATTACTAAATACGTGAAACGGTATAAAATTAAGAACGATTTAAGTACGATCTTAATTAGATAATTTCTTATCTTTCTTCCTCTACATTTTTTATTTCTTCTTATCTTCATCATTATTATGGATTATTTGTTTTATTATTTTTTTTGTTTAATGCTGTGTTGTATATATTGAACTGGACGAATCGTTTACCATTTCCCATATTTCTTTTATTTATTTATTTAATTTTTCTCTTTGTAATGTATTTGAACATTGAAATTTTAGAGATGATTATATATCTCTCTTTCTCTCTCTCTCTCTCTCTCTCTTTCTTTTTTTCTCTTTTTATTTTTAAATCTTTTTATCCTAACTCTTTTCACTAAACTAAATTCGTTCTTATCTACACGTTTGAGCGTTCGTCACGATATACTCTATACATACACATATATATAAATATGTATATATAATATATGTAATAATTATACAGGCATTTATATTGAAAGCACTGTATATTATATCGTAGTATACATATACATATACATATATATATATTTATATGCATGGGCCTTAAAGAGAGGACTATGAACTTCCTAAATTTTATTTCATTCTTTTTTTCCTTATCTTTTATAGTTTAGTTATTTTTCTCAACAAGGATTCGTCATTACTAAAAGATAAAAGATAAATGAAGGGAAAAATATATATATATATATGCATATGTATATGCATATGCATGTTGAACGACAGACATTTATGTAATATATATATATATAAATTAAAATATACAAATCTTGTATGAAATTCAAATAATTATTTACTATTTTAATTCGAACTATTTATTGTTTTTTTGTTTTTGTTATTTTGCTCGTTATTCAAAATAAAAATTGTGAGCATTGATTGAGCTAATAAAATATTGTAAAAAAAAAAAAAAGAAAAAAAAAGAAAACAAAAATGCAATAATCGTTGGATATACTTCGTCATGCTTTAAACTTTATTTTTTTAATTAGTAGTTCTCTCTCACTCTTTACCTTTATATATTCATTCTTATTATCTATATTGTATGTTTATGTATAAATATATACACTTTGATATATCATCTTTCGACGATTATTATTATTATATCGAATTATATTATTATTATTATTATTATTACTATTACGAGAATCTCAATTTATAGTTAATTTAATTATTAGATTATTTCTTATAGCACTAAGAAAAAAAATTACTTAGAAGAAAGAAAGAAAGAAAAGAAAAGAAAAGAATATGAAAAATTTGGTATTAATGTATTGAGAGAGTCGTCTGAAGAAAATTATGTGCTTTTTCTTGCTTATTATTTTAATGGGATTATTTTGTCAAATTTTTGTTGTGTATACATACATACATATATATATATATATATATACGTACAATTATAAAATTTATATTTATTTAGGATTCTTGTGGTTGCTTTGAACTTTGAGACGATGATGAAAACTACTAAATTATTTAAGTCTTTATCCATTTAAATAAAAAACATGAATTTATTTAATCCCATTAATGATGACACACACGCAAAAAAAAACAGTAAAATAAAATACTACATATCTATATATATTAAAATACATGTGATCAATGATAATTATTGAAATAAATATGAAAACAACAAAATATATTGTAAAATATCAACGTCTCATTATTATTTCTTAAATATATATATATATTCCTGTAAAGAAAAAAAAAAAAAGCAAGTAATATGAAAAAGGGGATATTGTAGCTATTTTAGTTGGGAATAAATGATAAATCTATATTCGATTAATTTTTCATTAATTGATTAATTTACTATTTACGAAAAATCATAATAAAAAGTAGTACTCTATATTCGGTCTTTTAATAATAATAATAATAATGTGATATTAATAATAAAAATAATTATTATTATAATTATAATAATAAATGACAATAATAGTAAAATAATAATAATAATAATAGTAATAAAATATTAATAAGAATAATGATTACTATATATCCAAATAGATTTGTCTATTAATAATAAATCATAAAGAAGTTACTTTAGGCATATATATTTAGTTATGGTGATTTTTGTTTATATTAAACTGTAACTCCTTTTTAACCAAATGATATAAAAAAAAAGAAAACCAATTATATAATATGTATCTATATATATATATATATATAGCGTTGTATCATCCGCCTCTCGTTACAAATAGTAAATTGTGTACGAATGCTCCGCGTGCCAAACAAACACGAGCTTTTTCAAGTCTACATTATTAATTATATCATTAATTAAAAAAATAATAATTATTATTATTATTTATTAACATTGACGCGCCATACTCGTAAAAAAAAAAGAAACTTAATTAGTAAAGAATTGTTTGTTTCACGAAAATTAATGAACTTGTTCTTTGAGAAGGAAACTCCTCACAAGTATTTAGAAAAGAAATTATTAAAATAAAAAAAAAAATAAAAAAAGAAAGAAGAGAAACAAACAAACGCGTAATTTATTTGAGACACTAAAAAAAAATGTCAGACGAGATCAAAAAGATTCTTTGATCGATATCAATCTTTTTAATGATTTTTTTTTTTTTTTTTTAATTATATTGGCACGCGCAGTTTTCGAATTTTCCTTTTCTTTCTTTCTTTCTTTCTTAACACAGCTTACTAGCACAAAAAGGTACACCTCTTTCAGATTTATACAACACTGTCCTAAACACAGCCATACTAAGCCAAATACTCTTGGGTTTTGTCCTTAGATTATTAATATATATTTGTTTTATTATAATAAAAAAAAATCCATTTATTTAATAAATCTATTTCTATCTTTAATCTATTTTCTCTCTTATATTAATACCCCTTTCTTTCTCTCTCTCTCTCTGTTTCATTCACTCACACATTTTTTCCTCACTTTCTCTCTCTCTCTCTCATCTTGTTATTCCTTATTTTGAATATTTTTCAACTAACTTGCTGTTCGATTAAAAACGACATACACGCAAAACGCCTCCATTTTTTGTTTTATTTTTTGTTTTTTTTTCACTCCCAAACTCGAATTTTTTTAAATTAACACGTTCTTCACGTATTATCATTGGAATTCAATGAAAACTTAAATAAATTAGGAAGAAACAAGATAAAACGTTTGGAATGTGTTGTTATCTTTTTATAGATCATTACTTATCATCAATAAATGAAGTCAATGAAAAAGAAAGATGGACATACATATATATATATATATTTGTAAGTTTAAAGAAACATCATAGCGTGAATCAACATTGCAGCAGTTACAAAAGTAACAAACTTTCGTATTTTTCTGTTCTTTATTATTATTATTATTATTATTATTATTATTCATTTATCTCTCTCTATGCAATGATTCTTCAAATTTACATTTATTACACATAATATTCGGGACTCATTAATGAACTAAGATTGACCGCAAACCTTAATTGAGTCCTTCTTTGTTTGTGACGTCACATTCTTACACATTTTTCTTTTCTTCTTCCTTATCAACTATAAAAAAAAAAAAAAAAAAAAGAAGAAACAAACAAAATGTATATTTTTTTTCTTTTTTCTTTTTCTTTTAAATAGAGACGAATACGTGTACTAAATATTGCATGTATTTTGTAGCTATGTGTTTTTATGTAATGTAGTAAATATGTAGTAAATTACATATACCGATACACTTTCATTCAATGATGAATCACCAATTCATTCATTCATTCATTCATTCATTCATGTATCTCTCCCTTTTTTATTTTTTGTTGTTGTTTTATTTTAATTATCGACATTTTTTAATTAAATTGTGGCAGCGCTTACACGTCGACGGAAACATACCCCTTAAGATTTTCTAAATATTATGTATGCATTATATTTTATGCTGGTTTTTTTAACTTTTTTTTTGTTTATTATTATTATTATAATAATTAATTATTAATAGTTCCGATTTATCAATTTCTAATGTCGTTTCTAAAACATTATTCTTTTACAACTGTATGTGTATATATATATATATATATACATATATATATGTATATATATATATGCAAATAAACTTGCACACATATACATGCATACATATATATACATATATTTTACAGTGTATTTCAAAAATATCATCGTCATTTTTGAAAAACACTTTTCTCAATCTTATATTACTATTTTATCTTATCTAATCTTATCACTTATCCTATCTCATTTATTACTATATAGTTAATCATTTTAAATAGGGTAGAAGCAAAAGAAAAAAAAGAAAATTTAAATAAAGGACAAAATTACACTCAAAATTTGCTATAATACAGTGCTGGTATATATATATATGATCGATCATAATATAGTGTACTTTTGTGTAAGGCATTCACACACATTTCTCTCTTTCTCTCTCGAATGCTCTTACTCTTTCATTCTCGTTATGTATGGGTGTGTATATATATATATACATGTACGTATGATTATGCTATAGCGTTCTAAATAACAAGTATAATGAGAATGCATATATAGCTGTGTGTGTATGTGAAGAAATTTCATGTGTTGAAATATTAGACGAAATATACTTATGTATATATATATATATATACACACACACTTAATATTAAATATAATAAATTCACATAATATATAGGTAGGTAAATAATTAATATTAATAATTAATTATTATTATTATTATCGTAATAATAATAGAGTTATATAATAAGTATGTACAAAGAATAAAATTATTGAAATTTTTAATCTTTTATATATAATAATAATAATAATATTAATAATAGTAATAATAATAATAATAATAATAATAATAATAATAATAGTAATCATAACAATCATACGAGGACTCCAGATTATTTCATTGATACTACTTTTTGTCTTATATAGTGTAAGTAAATAATAATTACACAATTTCCATTTCTTTCTCATTTGTAATTTTGCTGTTTCCATTGAACTGTACATAGAATGTTTTTGTTTGTTTGCGAACACTCATGGTTTGCGCAAAAAAAGACGGAAGGAAAAGTAAAGAAAAGAAAAGAAAAGAAAAGAAAAAATTATATTAATAAAATAATAATAATAATAATAATAATTAATAATAAAAATTATAATAATAATATTAATAATAATAATAATAATAATTATAACAATAATAATAATACAAAAAAGAAGAAATAGAAATAAAAATAAAAATAAAAATAGTTGTTTCGCATGTTGATAAAAATATTTAATATTTATGTATAAGTATATATTTATATATAAATATACATATATATATCTATATATATATATGTATATATATGTTTATATATATATATATTATATAATACATAATATATAATATATATATAAAATATATATACGTATAAATATATAATAAGAGTCACAATTTTCTTATATTTGTTGTAATTGTGATTGTATTATGATTATTATTATTATTATTAATATTATTATTGCTATTACAAAGATAATTATAATAAATCCACTTTGTGTGTGCACTAAAACATATATAGCAGCCTGTCAATCGGTTAGTCATCTAATTTTAATATGTGTTTTCATGTTACCTTTTTACATAATAATAATAATAATAGTAATAATAATAATAATAATAATAATAATAATAATAATAATAATAATAATAATAATAAAAAGAATAAGAATAATAATAAAAAGAATAATAATAATATTAATAATAATAATAATGATAATATAGAAATAATAATAGGAATAATAGTAATATTAATAACAATAATATAATAATATAATAATAATAATATATATATATATATATAATAAAAATTATAATAGTAAATAGTAATGACAATAATATTAATATTGTTTTATTTTGTAAATATATATATGCATATAAATACATATATATATTTATATATATATATATATATATATATATTCATATTTGGTTGCGACACCGTTCTTAATCCGCGTGTGTTTGTGGTTGTTTTTCTTTTCCTCGTCCTG
>NW_015149047.1:321036-367545 GCF_001465965.1 Polistes dominula | reverse complement strand
TAATAATAATAATAATAATAATAATAATAATAATAATAATAATAATAATAATAATAATAATAATAATAATAATAATAATGATAATGGTATTATAATAACTGCATGTAATATCGCTACTACGCACTAATAGTATTTGAACTATTTAATTATTAATTAACGTTTAAGTATACACAACACATTTGTACGATTCACTTAGCCTGCATGTAAACAACAGCAGCGAAGAAGAGGGAATGAATGATACGGGTAGGAGTGAGGATGATGAAGGGAAGAATGAGGAAATCATCATGAAGGATAATATAGGATGTGTTTAAGGAGGAGAACGTACGAGTCTTTTCATCATTATTATTTTGTTTTCTTTTGTTTTCTTTTCTTTTTAAGTCATTGAGATTTCTTGTTTGATGAGAGAAGATATATTAAAACTTATTTCTCTTTCGAGTTGCTTTTTGTTTTTTTGTTTTTGTTTTTTTCTTTTTTTTTTTTTAATTAAGTCAGCTAAATTAAATTGATCTCAGAAAAGACTTGTCTAAGTTTTCTTTTTCTTTCTCTTTCATTCTTTCTCTGCCCATTGCACCGTTGAATAGGAATATTAAAGAAAATTATTTTTAAATAAGAGATACGAAAAAAAAAGAAGAAATGAATGTATATCACACGAATATTAAGATTAAAAGAGTATAAGTGTGTAATAATCACGTGTATGCACCACAGTTTCTTAACATTTCTCAAGTACAACTTATTTGTTCATTTTTATTGTTTTTTTTTGTTTTGTTAAGTTGTGTACCTGATGTTAAAGTAGAGACGAGAAGTAGTAGTCATCATCGTAACTAAACTCCACGAAGTTAGTTAGGAACGCAGAACGGATGGAAATAGTCTTCTTCTTCTTCTTCTTCTTCTTATTCTTTTCTTCTTCTTCTTCTTCTTCTTCTTCTTCTTCTTCTTCTTCATCTACATGTTTCTGCTAAATAATAGTCCTTAGCAGGCAGATTTATGAACCTTGTCTCACAGCCAGCTCTAGTGTTTAATATGCTGACTGATTGGCTGATTTAGCTGACGATGAAGACGACGACGATGATAACAATCGACGACGGCAGCAAGACGACAGCAATTTAAGAAAGTAACAAGGAGCAGCAGCGATAACAGCGCAACATTATAACACACAGAGCTGTAGTAAAGTTTATAGCTAATGGTGTCAACAACCAAGGAAGATAAAACTCTTTATCTCTTCTCACCATGTTATTTTTATAGTACACATCGAAGTATGTAATAAGTTTTAAAAAGTCACTTAATAAACAATCAACGTAGTCACTAACAGTCACTACAATCCTTCAACAAATTTCGAGAGTTGATCTTGCGGTGTCATAGGGGTCACTTCACTAGAGTCTGTACCACTACTCGGTGGTGGGGCAGGTGATGGATGATGTGGCATGGTGGCAGGATGACCAGTAGGTGCACCACCACCACCACTTAATTGTGAAAGCATCATTTCACTAGGGCCACCAAGTTCATGTGCAGGTGAATGGGTCGGTGTCCCATGAGGTGGATGATGGTGAGGTGATGGTACTGGGCCAGATCTTGGCGAAGGAACTGGTTGATTACGAGGCGATGGAACTGGCCTTGGCGAGGGATTTGGTTGTGGAGATCTAATGGGTGGCGGAGAACGAACAGATTGCATCAGCTGTTGTTGAACCGATATCCCTGGAGGACCCATTACACCTTGCGGTGAAGGTACAGGTGGGGGAGTTGGTTTTAATCCAGGCTGACCATAGCTTTGCTCGGTAAATCCTCCGTAACCTGAAAGTGATTGTCAAATACAGTGTTTTATAAATTATTATCAATCATTGCTGGGAGAGGAGTTTAATTAAAGCTCTTTTATTTATAGGAATTGAGAGGATTTGTTTTTCTTGCCGGTAATGCATTTAACACCAACATGGAACACCATTGGAAATCGAATATAATCCAATGAAACAACCACAGTGTGTTGCCACGGGACTTGGCAAATAATAACAAAACAATATTTTTAATATATATAATATATACAATACATGTGTAATTAATAATGAACAAATAAAAAGTTTTGTTAATAAATAATTGATAATCTGATTTACATAATAATTGGTTTCTTCATAATTTTATGTAAATTGAAATTGTAATTTAAATAAATCTTTCACAGTATTTAAAATAAATACATATAATATGCATTAAAATTTTGTTTCATTAAAATTTCAATCGAAAACTTAGTATATAACTAAAGATAAAAAGCTATTTCATTAACAACTAATTGATGCATTTGAAACTACTATTTTACATTCTTATTTATTAATGAAGTTTTATTTATTATTTTTATTGTTATGCAAGGTATCCGAATTTTGAAAATTTTGAAAACGCATAAGTGGAATTTGTGTATCTATAGAATTTGGAGTACTCACACGGTTTAATGTATCTACAAGATGAGGAGTACTCGCACGATTTTGTGCACCTACAAGATGAGGAGTACTCGCACGATTTTGTGCACCTACAGGATATGCTGTACTCGCAGGATATGGTGATCTCGCAGGATGTGGTGTACTCACACGATTTAGTGCACTTGCAGGATATGGTGTAATCGCACGATTTAGTGCACTTACAGGATATGGTGTATTCGCAGGATATGGTGTACTCATACGATTTAGTACACCTACAGGATATGGAGCACTTGCACGATTTTTTGGTGCATCCGGAGGAGTACCCTTACGTTCCAACGTACCTACACGACGTTGTGTAGTACTCATGGTATATGATGTACTCACAGGAGGATTTGGTGCACCTATGGGATATGGTCTACTCACAGGATTTGAAGCGCGTACAGGATATGATGTACTTATAGAATTTGGTGCACACGGAAGATTTGACTTGCTAACTTGGTTACCCTGAAAAAGCTGAATTGGCAACCTTTCTAATATTGAAACTTCCTTACTAAGAAGAGAGGGCCTGATAGGTCTTTGTTGACCATAAGGTGGAGCAGGTGGTTGAGTGAAAGGTTGTTGTTGCTGTGCCTGCTGTTGTTGCTGAGCCTGTTGTTGAGCCTGCTGTTGAGCCTGTTGCCTTTGCATCACCAACATTTGCTGCTTGTACCATTGCGTTTGCTGTTGCACAGTCTGTTGTTGTTGTTGCTGCTGTTGTTGCTGTTGTTGATTCAACATAGCCTGTATTTGCATTCTTCCTTGCTGCTGTTGCTGCTGAGGATGTTGTTGCTGCTGCTGCTGTTGCTGTTGTTGTTGTTGCTGCTGAGACATCATATGCAAATCAGGTTGTTGTTGCTGCTGTGCCTGATTAGGACCCAATGGTCCACTCACTCCACCGCCGTGTTGACCACCAGTTTGCTGTTAAAATATAAGAATATCTATTTATTAATACAATTAAGAGAATTTAATGCAAATCTATCAATCATGTAAGAAAATGTATTAAGAAAAAAGGACGAGTTATTTGCTTTTTTTTTAAATAACATACCCGTTGCTTTATAAAAGCAGCCATCAAAGGTGGATTACTCTTGAGTATTTGTAGTATTTGGTTTTGCTGTTCAGGAGTATGAGGACTTCTTAGTGTTGCCATTAATTGCTGCAAGGCATGCTTGTGCATACTGCTGCTTTGAGGCTGAGCAGGTGCCACTTGACCTACGGGACCACCGATAACACCAGGTTGTCTTGGCATTTGACCACCCATGGCCATTGCAGGTTGACCCTGATGTTGCTGCTGCTGTTGCATCAATTGCTGAGGTGTTTGTTGCCTCAAGGAAGGATTTTGTTGCATAACAGCATTAGGTTGGTACCTACTATAAAACAAGCAAAAATAAAGATGATTTAATTAAGATAATTTTGATATCCTGATACAAAAAATCAGGAGAATTCCTTCAATTTAAAAGTTCTTCGATACTATACCTGCCAGTCCACTGATCCATAGGAATAAGATGAGTACCAGCAGGACCTGACATTGGCACGGGCATTTGCCGTTGCATTTGAGGAGGCGGCATAACTCCACCAGCTTGGCCACTCACACCAACTCCTCCACCAGGTGTTACTTTACCATAACCAACATGAGGTACTTGTTGTCTCGCAGCTTCCTCTTGAACTTGTTTGACAACTTGCAAAACATGTGCTGGTGGCGTCTGTGTACCAGGTTTCAAACCAATTCCTGGTTGATGCGGTGATGGTAAATTCGTTGGACTAATGCCTGGTTTTATTGGAACACCGGCAACTATTGCAACGTTTGAAGTTTGTTGCCCAGTTTGTATAGCTCCAACTGGTCCGGTAGGTCGTGTATTCATCACAGCCATTCTCCTTCTATATACATATGTATTAATAATGATTGCATAAAGAAAAACATAACTCTTTTTTTAATGTTATAATTATAATATTAACTAACCTTAACAGTTGCGCTTGTTGCAAACGTTGCTGAAGTTGTTGTTGTTTTAATTTATGTTTGATATTTGAACAGAATGGTACAAGACACTTGGTTTCTTGGCAGTGCTTCGTATGATAACAACAGCACAACGTTATCACTTGCTTGCAGATCGGGCAACCACCACTTGTCATTCTCTTGCACACTTTAGTATGTGTTACTACTCTCTTCATCTTCTGACAACTTGGTAACCGACAATTAGCATCTCTACATTGACAAGCATGTACTAAAGATTGTATGCATCTTTGTATCAAGAGTTTTCTCGCTTCCTATAATTTTGTTTTAAAATAAACAATTATTAATTTATGTTTTTTCAATAGTTTGATTGCGTTGAGAAAAAATATAATTAATTTTTATTTACTTGTGGATTAACTTGTTTTGCATCGACGGGAGATGATCCATCATCCAAATCTAAACCAAGTTTTTCCATATGATGAGGATGTCCTTCTTTCTCTTTACAACTGATGCATAAATCAAAATCCTAAAAGAAAATAATTCAAATCATATGATGTCAAATTCAATGTGACTATGAATCAAAAAACAATTTGTAAATATCCCATTTTATACTTACATCACAGACAGTACAGTGATATCTCGTTTCAACGTGACTCTTGCAATTATTACAAGTATAAACAAATTTATCTTGGCCTTGATTATGTAATTCATATAACATTGACATAGAACTAAACTTTGCACGTCTCAAAGATGAAAATTCGTAATGCTTTTCTCTGGCCATTGTTAGAAAAGCATCACGTCCATCCATTAGATCACAATTAATAACAGGATCCGGATCTTGAATTGGCTAAAATAAAAATGTCAAATATGTAAATATATAACTGTGTCTATTAAAAATATATAATTATAAAAAAAAAAGAAAATAATAATATTTATAAATTTATACTTACTGCCAAACTGGCTGCACTTTGAGCACTATGCAACCTAATGACGAAAAACACTTCCTTATGTTTCTCCATGGTTGCAAAGATTTTAGCAGATAGATCATTACCAGTTTGAGGGGTATTAGATTTTTTACTATTTTTTCTTTGATTCGCTTTAGATTTATTAGACTTCTTAGCCTTTTTCTGTCCTTTCTTCTTACCATCTGGACCAGTTTCTGAATCTTCGTTCAATGAAAATATCTGAAAACAAATGAATGTTATATTTAATTATTCAATCGATCATCATCACATCATATACAAATAAAATCATTCAAGATTGTAATCTTACAGCATTGGCTGCAGCCGCAGCAGCTTCAGCAGCTTCAGCAGCTTGTTTACGCTTCTCCTCTTCTTCTTGATCTAATTCTTTAATACTTTCTTCCAATACGTTGGGCCAAAAGTCACCCTCAAAATATGGCAAATCTGCTGCAGAAGATAATTTATCCTCCATCGCTTGCTTCAAAATATCCTATAGAGAAAAATATTCAATCATATTAATAATTATATAATATTATTCATTAATTTGATTAAATATATAAAATGTTAAACAATGTTGTCTGATAATCCTCTGTTCAAATTGATCAATGCAATAAGAACAATAGCTTCTTCAGACATTTACTTTAAGTCTCATTTGACTTCTGACTACGATTATTTCGTTGGACAGATAACACTTGAGACTAGAAATAACTAAAAAGAAGAAAAAAACCAATTATGTATATACCTTGTAATCGAGTACTATTCTTTCCATAATTCCTTTGTCCAACATTTTCTTATACCACTCTTGCAGTCGTTTAGGCTTAGGAATTTTTTGTTCTTGAGGATGGCAGTGGAATATATAATCATCTCCTTCCGATGGTGGACAAGCCCAAATATGAGCCATGGTGTAACTGTTAAATTATTTACAATTTATTCATACATTTTCTATTTATTAACGTATATTATTAATTATAGAAAAATTAGTATACTAACCCAAGTTGTTTAGCATAATCTAAATATCCGAGAAGTATTTCATGATAAACAGCAGTACGAAATTGTCTAGGCCGGAAGAAATGTACTGAATCCAAGTATGCTATGTACACTCGTCTAGTATTCGGTGGAGTGCATTCACTTCCATATTCTTGTACATGCATACCAAAAAAACATACGTCTGTACCGTCGACTTCTTCAAATGCAAACAATGCTTTAGCACGGTATGGAAATTCACCAGGCATATCACCATTTTCTACGAATCTACTTTTCATTCCTGGTTTAACTTCGACGACCTTATCGCTAGATGCTACAACTCTAATGGCTACTTCACCAGCACCAGCTTCTTTCTTCTTAAGAAAATTGTTAACACGTGTCTCAATATATGTTCCTAATTTTGTTACTGGCAAACGCTTGGCGTTGAACTTATTTTCTTTACGTTTCTGTCCTTTCTTCTTTAAACAATTATCACAGGTAAATCTGTAGATATATAAATAAATAAATAAATAAATAAATAAATAAATATAAAAAAATCAAATATTTATACAGACAAATGTATATATGTGTAAATATTTATTGAAATAATTATATTTTCTCTTACCCTAATGGCCAAATTTGTTCCATATACAATACACAAATTTGATGTACTTTCCTACCACAATCAGTGCATACAACGAAAGGCTCTAATTCTAAGTGATCATTTTTTAATTCCTGGAACTGTTCTTTCTTGATGGCACTATTAAATATAAATAAATAAATGTGATGAATGTTAAGAAATAATACAGATAGAAAAATATGAATATATATTTTGGTTTATAGAAAAAAAAAGAAAAAATATAACTCACGTTTGTGGTTGTGTTGGGTCATCTCCTAACGTCACAGTGTCACCAGGTATGTCGTTGAAACATTTCTGACAGAAGGTGTATCTATCGGAAATAAGACCATAAGCCTTTAATCCAAATCTATCCATTAGATTAGTAGATCCAAATTTCATGCATGCATTTAATGTAATTCGGTGTTTTGAAAAAGGCCAATATTTTCATATTCCGACATTCAATCCAAATCCAATTTTGATAAAGGACATTGTGGTTCATAATTATACATGCAGTTATAAAGGTTTTTTTTGTTTTGTTTTTTTTTGTTTTTTAGTAATTTTTTTTTGCCAATTAATTCGTTTTTATATAGTTTTGTTCCCAAAAATTGTTGAAATATTCATTGTTCATATATATATATATGTGTTTATATATACATATATATATTGTTTTTTGTCATTATCAATCACACGCGTATAACGTATTTTTTTTTTTGCAATAAATAATTTGGTTTTTTTTTTTGATTGAAATATCAAATTTCCAAGTTCATTTTGTCCAATTTTCCATATATCAATTTTTCGTGGCATGAAGTAGCAGCAGTAGTGGTAGTAGTAGTGGTAGTAGTAGTAGTAGAGTCGGAAAGAAGCAAGGGGTGTGGGCAACACAAGAAGCAAGCAGCAAACAAGGATTTGTGTGCACGTAGTACGGAACCCATGGGTAGAGCGAAGGTACCATACAAAGAAGAAAACAAGTGCCATGGTTAAACACAATATATAATTTTCAAACAAAAAAAAATTAAAAAAAAAATTTTTAACAAAATTTTAAAAATAATAATAATAATAATAATAATAATAATAATAATTAAACATATTGAGATATATATATATCTCAAAATGTAAAATTTGATCCAAAATAAAAAAAGAGAGAGACAAGCAATGTGATAATTAACAATGTATATTAATAATATTGTTATTAATACTGCTATTATTATCGAGATTAGAAATGGATAATAATTTGTAGGTCAGGGGACTGGCTTGAAACAGCCTGTATAAACTGAATCAAGCTAATTAACCTGCCAAATTAATTTAGCGCATTCGATGTGAGAAAACTTTTTAAAGAACAAAAGAATCTGGATAATCGAACGCGCACTACTCTACATCATCTTGCCATTTCTCTCAAGTAATAACACAGTTGACTAAAATATACAATAAACATAATCATCTAAATTGGAAATATATTACTACAAATAATCAAATAAAACAAAAAAAAAAAATAAAAAAAAATTATTGCTTAAATATTTCTTCATGCAAATTATTTCTGAAACATTAAAACAAAGTACAATAAAACGATGATTATATATAAA
This sequence comes from Polistes dominula, assembly GCF_001465965.1. Next base: position 359,035 of record NW_015149047.1, on the reverse strand, counting down.
TACAGTGTGGATTTATACTGACCTGTTTTTATAGGAATAGTATTTAGCGTCTCTTGGTATCGTACATAATTGCTTCCCATAGCAACAAAGTACTTGTGGATTGAATGTGTATTTTCTACCACAACAGTAGCCTAACGCTTGCATCACCGGATCTATTTCTTGTTCAAAAACTTCTGACAACTGTAAACAAGAGATGACAGCATGTATAAAATCGTGTTGTTTTATATAAAAAAAAAAACTATGATGAAAATCTCTGAAATAAAATGAATAAATATATTACCTTTGTACAATATCTATAAACTCGAGAAGTTTTGCGATTATAAAGCCAAGCATTGTCAAACATCAACCAAACGTCGTCGACGTATTCCCAAGGATCACTATATTGTCCTGTATTTAATTTTCTTTTAATCGTTGAAAGATCCATAGGTTTCTTAACAATATCAAAATAATCTGGTATTCCCAAGACTTGAGGATCTACAGGTTGTCTAAATGGTAATGATTCTGGATCCTGTAGATATAATTTATCAAATGTTGGCATAAGCGCTTTACGTAATTCATCAGGTTTAAATAAGCACAATCTTTTCTTGTCCGATGATGTACCGCTTGGTTGTATCGGTTCAGGAACAAGCGGTTTTATATCAGAAGCAGTGGTATCTTGACTGGACATAGAAGTTACTGATTCTTCTTTGATACCAGGTTCTTCTTTAACAATTCCCTCAGCCGATCCTTCTTCCATAGGTTCAGTTTTAATCTCTGTTTTAATGGACACATCGTTATTTACATTTTTACCACCATCCATCCTTTCTCTCATCCATTCGATTTCCGACGGATCCTCTTGCTTGATCTCCATCTTTATATTTTCTTCTTTAATCGAATCTAATTTGCCTTTATTATTGTTCATCGGCGGACTAGGAGAATTATCACGATCCAAAGCTGCAGTAATGGCAGCCATTTGTGAAGACATGTTCGAACTTCTCGGAGCATTTAATGCTGCTCTTTCTTGAGAAGTCATACCCTTTCCTAAGCTTGCAAGACCAGCTGGAGATGGAGTCGTACCTGGATGAGGTGGAGTTTGATTAGCGGAAGATACAGTCTGATTTGGAGTCATTAATGAAGGAACTATAGGCGTATTGGGCGTGGAAGTTGTAGATTGAGGTCCATTTGTTGTCGTAACAGGACTTGGACTAGGTCCACTTGATGCAGGAGGAGGTATTGTTTGTGGTGTTGATGTAGTTATGCTAGCATCACCAGGCGTAGAAGCCGATAATGGTCGATTATTATTAAACTGTTGATTTTGCTGCTGATTACTTTGTTGTTGAATATTACTAAAGGGCGATGGTGCTTGTGGCATTGCAGTTGTTGCAGCACTTTGATTTGAAGTACTTGTTGGTTGTTGTTGACTTGGTTGCTGTTGCTGTGCTACACTTTGCGGTTGCTGCTGTTGCTGCTGCTGCTGTACTACTTGAACTTGAGCAAGTCTAACTTTCATAATATCAGAAAATTGATGTTGATTTTGTACAGGTGAACTGTTTGGTAAACTGGAAGTGCCATTAGAGGTTGGAAATTGACTAGTCGTCGCTGATGTAGTTGTCGTTGTTAAATTAGCTTGCGACATTTGTGGCTGACCAAACGGACTAAGACCGGAATTTTGAACCATACTTGGATTTGATGTTGACTGTCCATTTGGACTGGGACCAGAAGGACCAACAAGTATTTGTTGTTGTTGTTGTTGAGCTTGCTGCTGCTGCTGCTGTATTTGTTGTTGCTGAGCTTGTTGGACTTGTTGCTGTTGTTGCTGAGCTTGTTGAACTTGCTGCTGCTGTTGCTGCTGCTGCTGTTGCTGAGCTTGTTGAGCTTGCTGTTGTTGCTGAGCTTGCTGCTGCTGCTGCTGCTGCTGCTGCTGTTGTTGTATTTGTTGCTGCTGAGCTTGTTGGACTTGCTGCTGCTGCTGCTGCTGCTGAGCTTGTTGGGCTTGCTGTTGCTGCTGCTGAGCTTGTTGTTGTGGAAATTGCATTCGATTATGTTGAATGCTCATGCCTGATAATGGTCCAATTTGTCCCATATTCGGTGAATGCCTCCTTAAATTTGGTGGAACTTTGCCAACAGGTCTTGATGGAAGAATCCCTCCTACATCTTGCGGAGCACATGGTCGTAAGTCAGGACCTGGAGGAGCATTTGATGGTTGTGGCTGTTGCTGCTGTTGTGCAGCTTGCAATTGTTGTTGTTGTTGCTGTTCTTTTCTTTTCTGTCGTTTTTCCTCCAATTCCTTTTGTATTTTATAAATTTTCTCCGCAAGTAAATGATAATACTCCGACCTAGAATTGGCCATCTCATACATATCACCTTCCACTTTTCTAGCATAAGCAACTAAATTGTGCATCCGTTTATCAAGCATCGCTGTAGGATCCGGAGTTGGGAATATTGCTTGCACTAATTTGTGAACTAGATGATTCCTGAGATCAGGCGTTACAGTTTGGTGCCACAATTTAGATTCTGTTACAGGTGTAGCAGTTACTTGACCTGGTTGAAGACCAGCTGGTAGTTGTAAACTAGAAAGTTTGTTTTCTCCCAACACACCAGGCTGTCCTGATTCATTGAAACTACCAAATAGTTGCTGCATGTTAACAGATTGTTGTATATTCGCAGCTGTTGCTGCTGCTGTAGGCATTGGACCACTCGTTGGAGCAGTCTGATTACCAGCTACACCAACAGTGTTAGGATCTGAGTTTAATGGTAAGGATACATTTGGGGCAACTACTTGTTGACCAGCACCAACAACAGATTGTCCTGGTGCAGCTAAAGAATAAAATAAAATAAATAAATGTTATTTCTTTTTGTATATAATTTTATAAAATATCAATTAAATACTATTAATTTACATAGAAGATTTCTCTTACCTTGGGTTTGAGGTTGAGTCAATCTAACATTTCCAATAGTACCTGGTGGTCCTTGCATTCCAACTGCTGGCATTCTGGCAACACCTCTACCAACACCTTGTGGAGCTAACAAGCCAGTAGTCGTTGTAGGACATGCTATACCCAAGGCATCATACGCTCTCCTCATTTCTAATGGACTTGGATTTGGTTGAGTAGCTTTAATAACAAATCAAATGTAAATAAATTATGATTAAATTAATAAGTGTTTATTAAGTATAGCAATATACAGGGTGAGAGGTATTTTCGATTTATTTTGTCATGTAGAATTACTCCCTTTTCGCTTGTACTACCAGTATCCCATCACCCTGCATAAATAAATATTCTAAAATTACCTGCTACAACACTTGTAGTATTTCTATTTCTGCTTGCTTGTTTCAAAGGTAAACAAACAGGACAGTCACTTCGATTACAATGTTTCCAATGATTGATAATTTGTCTAGATGAACTACAATGTGGCACTGCACAATTTTTACCCGCTTGACAGGTAGTCATATGAGTCAAAACATTTTTCATAGTCTTACAATCAGGTAAAGTACATTGCCATGATGATTCACCATTAGATTGTTGACTTTCTCGTCTTTGACATTTATGCGCATGAAGAAGTAGTACCAATTGTTGTTGAATTAATTTACGCTTTTCTGGATCTGCAGTTGATTTTGAAGCAACTATATACAAATATATATATTTTTATTTTTATTCATTAACAAAATTATTTTATATATTTTTGTTTGTATTCATTAGTAAAATGATTTTATCTTACCTGGTGGTGCAGCACCGCCAGTACCAGACATTTGATTTTGGGTAGCTTGTTGTGGTCCTGGTTGTCCACCGCTTGGTGCACCAGATTGAGGTTGAGCTGGACTCGGAGCAGGTGGTTGCGCTTGTTGTGCCATACCACCTTCTTGACCACCTGTAACATTAGTGGTTCCAATAGGACCAGTTGAGCCCCCAAATCTTCCAGCTTGCATGGCAGCCATATTTGTTGTCACAGCTTTTTGTTGAGGTGCAATTACACCAACAGGATTGTTAGTACATACAGCAGCTCCAGGACCTGCTCCAGTACCTGGAGATCCTAAATAAAATGAAAAAGTATGTAAATATAAAATATATGGGATAACAAATTGATAAAACATTATTTACTTACCATAACCATATGGACTGGAAGCACCAAGTTGTCCCATATTGGGCAAATTCGTCATATTAGGAGGTGCTTGCATTCTTGGACCACCTTGTCCAGGACCAACAATTCCAACTTGATGCACTTGTTGATGAGGACTTTGACCTTTCGCAGAACCTACCATATGGGCTTGCTGTTGTTGCTGCATAGCTACAGCTCTGGTATTAATCATACCTGGTCCATTTTGCATTTGAGCTACACCATGAGGCCCACTGGGATGATGTATTCCTTGAGTATTCTGACCCATCATGGATACCTTTGATAAAAAATTAATTTTTTTGTTTTATTTGTGCAATTAAGAAAACACAAAGCGCAATGATAAGATGCATATGTAACATAAAACTTACTGTATTTAGAGGTTGTTTGTTGACACTGTTGGTTACAATTAAACTTCCACCTGCCATTCCACCTATACTATTATTTCCACTAGCACTACTCGTCATGACTAAACCGGAGTTCATTGCACCTGGCATAGACATAGTAGGATTGGTTCCAGCCATACTCATCGACGATTGAAGATTTCCCATTGAATTTGCAATGGACATTTGATTGTTTGCCAAAGAACTAGCTATACTGCTAGGTAAATTTCCGAGACTGACGACCATTTGTGGATCAACTACTCCCTTAGAGACGGAAACGTTCGGTGGTGATTGCATATTTGGACTTTTGCTACCCAAATTTCCAGCTGCCATTGCCAATGAATTCGCAACCAAGTTTTTATTTCCCTGATTGGAAAAAATCTTAAATAAGAAAAAAATGTATGCTGCATAACTGATGACAATAATAATTGATATAAATCATAAAAACATACATAAATATACATTTACATTATGATAAAATAGTATTTTCAAGATTACCTAAATAATAATTAAATAATAATTAAATAATAATTAAATAATAATTAAATAATAATTACCTGCTGCTGGATAAGATGATGAGATATTTGTTGTTGCTGTTGTTGTACATGTTGACGTAAATCAGAGTCAAGCGTTCCATTTTGTTGACCAGGACCTGGCCCTGGTCCTGTTGCAGGTGGTTTAGCACTTTCAGTAGCAGTACCCCAAGACCCCGTAGTTAGAAGATCGTCAGGAAGATCATTTTCAAGATCGAACATATCTGTGTTTGTTATGTAATCTAAGAGAATATACAGTTGTATTGTTAATAATGTTTTCATCTTAATATATATATATATAACTAAAAATAACAAACAAAATCTGCTGGTTATAAGAAAAAGTATTTCAAATTGATAAAGATATTGAATTAAATATATAATTCAGAAATATTGAAAAATATCAACACTTTTTGCCATAACCAGTCGCATATCAATAATGATTAATATTATGCGTGAGATGTACCATAGAAACCAAAGAAACCATTAGTAACTTTGTATAAGATTTAGTACCGTCACCATAGCATTTATTTAAATTCTAGCTTTTTAAATGAAATTCTAATCCTACTATATATATATAGCACACTTTACTTATGACACAGTCTGTATATTGTATGCATTTATTTCTATTATTATTATTATTGTCTCACGTTCTTTTTATTTTTGATATGATATATATTTATTTATATTTATACATCAGTTCTTATTTTTATTTCTATTATAGTAGTTATAATTTTTTTTAGAAGAAAAAAAAAAAGAAAAAAAATCACCCACWTATATATATATATATAGTTAATTTAAAAATACTTTCTTAAGTTTTTGTTTTTAACAAAATAAATGTTTGTCTATTCGTTCTCATTTATCTATAATTGGACCATACATGACGGAGAGAGAAAGAAAAAAAAGGAATACGTATAGAAAAAATGTAAAATGTAAAGATTCTATGGGGGTAAAAGACTATAATAAAGAAATATATATATATAAATATATAAACAAACAAATATACATAAATAAATAAGACATGAGACATACACTGCAAGAGCACAACTTTAAGGGAACTTATAAACTACAAGAGCAATAACAAATTTGATCAACAATAAAATCGTGCTACAAACTACCAAAGCAGCAAAGCCACTGATAATACGCCAAACTTTAGAAATATAAAATAGAGTCATGCGAAGAAATAATAGATTATCACTCTCTAAAAGAAGTAATCTATTCAAGCAATAATCAATGCTCTCTCTAAACGTAGCTCAACAATATTCTTCTTCCTTCTAATATGGATAAAATTAATTAATTAATTAATCATAATATGAATCTCTTGCAATTACCTAATCTGAAACAGTAGTAGAGATATATGTATATATATATACAAATAAAAATACAAAAAAAAAAAAGAAAATATGGATATATAAAATATAAAGAAGTTGTTTTTCCTTAATACAACAATATCAATTATTTCTTACCTAACATACCTGGAAATTTGAAGAGAGACATAAAGATATATAGATATATATGTATGTATGTATATTATTACAAATAATATTATATAAATAATAAGTATTTTAATTTACCTTAATTAGCTATTTCAATAAAACCATTATACATATATATACTCATGTTACATATTCTTTAATATACATTAATTCTTCTATAGAGGCAATATAATATATGCACAGATATATATATATTATACTTATAATAATAATAATAATGTATATATATGCATGTATTTATATTTACAGGAATATGCATACATTCTATATTAGATACATTTGCAATAAAAAAGTTTCGAGCTCAGTGCATGTGTGTCGCATGTCTATGTTACGTTCAAATAGCAAGTAACTTTAGTTTCAGAGTACATTGATTAAGACAAATTTGGCATGAAATATTTGAAAAATGAATGTAACTGTAAATATTACGAATTTAATATTTTATATATTTTTTTCTTCATTATATTGTAAAAAAAAAAAATGGGTAACAGTCCGTGTCTAAGTAACGATAGATAATTTTGTAAGGTACCTAACAAAATTTCTCATATATAAGAGATAACATATTTAAAGTACCCTTTTACTGTAATATACCTTATATGCAAAATATGAATAGAAATCATTTTAAAAATGTATAGTACCAATGAGAATGACAAGTATGGACAGACAAACAAATTTGATGATATCACATTTGATAATATTTATATGTAGTTTATAATTTCTTTTCATTTGAGCTTTCCGACGTTTTTTTTTTCTTTTCTTTTCTTTTCTTTTCTTTCTTTTCTTTTTGATATTAATATTTACTTCTTTTATGGATGATATGGTTGTTCCAATGTAACTCCACTTGATGATGGTGCAGGTGTAGCTGTTGTGGCGGGCCCTGTATTTGTTGCATGTTACCACTGCCACCTCCCCCGTAGTTCGCATAAGCATGGTGCATCATTAAAGGCGCCATACCCACTACATATATCATAGTTTTTAATTTAAGATTATGTGTGAAAATAACTACCTAAGCTTTGATTTTCTCTTTTAGGTGTAGTAGAGCACCTAAGCAGCAGAAACAACAATGAGATAGCATAGAAGAAAACTTTGTTGTGACATAGTTAATAATAATACTGACATTGATACAACGATGAAGAAGAAAAAGATAAGAATATTTCAACAAAAACAAAAAAAAAGAAAGAAAGATGTTTCTGCAACTTGTGTAGCCTGTACATGATCAATTTTTACATGAAATATATTTTGAAATACAATAGATCAGAATCGTCGTTGATTACATCATCACATTATTAATATTATTAATATTAATATTATTATTATAATTATTGTGATTAATATTATTGAGAGCATTATATATCAAGTTCATAAACTTGACCACCGTTACACGATGATTACATAGCGCTTAAAGGTGAAAAAAATAGTATAAAGAAAAGTGGTTAACGCATAGTTCATGCCAGCAAAATGTTCTATGTAATATATTATTGGATTTCTCATGCATTGCCATGCGCTTAAAGATTAGAGCTAAAGACTAGAACGACAAAAGGGTCGCTTAAAAAAAAAAAATGTACAACAACTTACATAGATTTAACTAAATGTTTAGTTGTAGAAAAGAATGTATATATAATAATATGTGCAATTATGTATAAATATAATATATATATATATATATATATATAGAGAGAGAGAGATAGAGAGAGAAAGAGAAAGAGATAGAAAGAGAGAGAGAGAGAAAAAATAAAATAAAATAATGATATTAAAAGTATCTTAAGCAATAATTGTATCTATGCTTTGGAAACAAACCACAATTAAAGTGTAATTAAATTTATTTATCTTTTTTTTTATCTATGGTGTGTTGTAGTGTAATATGTATGAGTGTATCTATACACATACATGGAAAATGCAAATATATTTAACTTTGAGTAAAACTTGTCTCTCATTTCTTTTTCTATAGAAAACATATCATTTTGTTTAATCTTTATTTAAAAGATGTTTCTCCTACGCATTAAAAAATAAAAAGATGCTATAAAATATAATCTCGCGATAAAACATTTATCGATCGCATTCGGTCAATGCTAAAGAGAAAAAGAGAAAAACAGAAAGAAAGAAAGAAAGAAAGAAAGGAAAGATATAATAAATAAAAATATTACAAATAAATATTCCAGTATCAGAATCATTAAAAGTAAGTGCATATTATTTGTTTACATTGACAAGCATTGACAGTACACGAGGTTTAACACGCGTGCACAAATCATTGAAATCGATAAATTCTTTGTTTATTTATATTCTAACTATAAAGAATATATTCTTCTATTTACTTATAAAGAASATGATAATAATAATAATAAAAAGGGTTGTACTTTTAAATGAAAAATTGCAGGAGTTCAATTATCAGCGTGGTATTGTCGTAGAACATTGTTACCGACTGTTTTCCGGTAGCCTTATCGCGAGAAAGTTTAAGTGTCGCGTCGATCACTCTTTCCAAATTTCATGAAAACTCTGCTACCGAAAAAGAATTGCTTTTAATATTTCAGATGATTCTTTTGAAATAAAATGAAGTAGAATTACAAGGAGAGAAAAGACAAATAAGAATAAAAATAGAAATAAGATGGTTGATTGCATATACTCGCGCACAATTCATTTCTAGCGAACAAAAACAGCCTAGCGTCTCAAATCCAGCGCGTATTACTGCTGCTAATGTTAACGATATTAAATAAATAAATAAGTAAATAAAAAGATAACACAAAAAAGGAAGAAAGTATATTACCTTGATTGAAATTAAAACAAAAGGAACTGCCTATTAAAGAAACAGAGACAAGTTCTACTGAAAGTAAAATTATAGGGATAGAAACACAAAATGGACAGTATTTCCCATCAAATTTGGGTTTAGTAATTAAATTCAAAATATGCGTATACATATACGAACAAAATTACATTGATACAAACGATGTTAAATGAGAAATGAGAAGAATATTCTTATTTTTGAAATAAAAGACAAGAACTATGTGTCCAAAATTAACATTTTTACCGCGTACGTGCTCTCTTGTTTGTGAGGTTAGTATTGAATAAAATGGATACATGTGACAGTTAGTAATGAAAAATAATAAATAAAAAAATAACAATGTTGATGATGATGATGATGATGATAATAATAAGTATATAAATAATAACTTGCCTGCCGAATCAGAAGGACCCTGAAATGGATCGAGTTTTGGTCGCTTACTAGGCGGACCGTCCACCAGGTGGTCGGCCATGCTTCCTCCAGCAAATCTTAACTTTTTTCTCGATGATTTACTTCTTCACCATAGCGACGAAAAGGATTTACTTGTAGTCGATGATGACGACTACGACGATGACAACGAATGATGAATGACGACGATATTTTATATATGTATATCTGCTGAATGTGTATATATAATATGTATATATATATATATATATTATATATATGTATCTATATAATATATATACATGTATATGTGTCTGTATATATATTAAATAATTTTTTAAATCGACGCCGATGCCATGGACGGCAACGGCGACGACGAAGACGATGGTAACCTAAAGTAGATTGATATGGCGGGCACTGGCAGTAATTTAACAGTATTCAAGTTAGCGGATTTAAACTTTTATGAAGCCGTTTAGTTAAATAAAAGCACGCACTCACGAACGAACGCACTACAAAAAGCACCACGATGATCCTGATCCTGATGCTGACGATGATGATCGTTGTATTTATTGGTAATTTTTAATGCTAGATACAACGATACTAGCTAAATATTGTATCTTATTTGGTGCTGTTAATGTGGATGTCGTTAATATCGACGACGTTGACAACAACGACGACGACGACGACACGACAACGACGTCGACGACGACGACGACGACGGCGACGACGACGGCGGCGACGACTCGTCGTCGAATGTTCGAAATTTGGTGGATTGGCTACTTGTACGGCGCTAGCTCTTAAAAGCGATGGTATCGGTACTCTCTTCTAAGCCCACTGGAATCACCACCATCTTCCTCTCTTTTTCTCTCTCTTGCCGAGGATTCAACACTGCGACAACGGGGCGCGCGAATGATCACCGCGGCCGCGGCCACCAGCTTTCCCCGCACATTCGCGACACAGGACAGAGACAGAATGAGCCAGAGTATGCGTGAGAGAGTGGGAGAAAGAGAAAGAGAGAGAGGAAAGATGGAGAGTGGGAGAGAGAGAGAGAGAGAGAGAGAGAGAGAAATAGATAGAGAGAGATCTCCACACGATTCACCGAGACGCCGAAAATAAAAGCGTCCTTTTATAATTCTTTTTCTTTATTATAATATGACCTTTTATAACAAACCGACACTTTAACAGACCGACGTTAATTATTTCTTTACAACGATAAAAAGGCGATTAACGAGAGAGAGAGAACCTTCCGTATCGCACGAGTATCATCGGCTAACGTAAAATGGCGGCCGCTGTTGACGAGAAGTTTTTCTACGCTTGTCAGAAAATGTCCGACTCGGTAATGGCTCGAGTGCATATTATATACGCTCTTGCCGTCAACTTAGCTAACTCGTCGATTGGTTCTCCACTGTCACGTGACTTAACTCTAGTCTGTTATTGGTTTGAGCGACGTGAGATTACTAACGCCGTGGTTACGTTCACGCCACCGGTAATATAGCCAATGCACTAACCTATTTATCCTTCTCTTACTTGCCGCTTGGCGTCCTCCCCGTCGAGAATGCACGCACGAGCATATCTTCCTTCTTTCTCTTATTCAATAGAAACTCTCCTATATATGTTGCCATTATATTACTTTTTTGACCTTCTACATACTCTTTATATGCAATCTTGACTGAAATATTATGTTATTCTGCTATCCTTTTTTGTCAACAAAACATTCTTCTTTTTTGGGAGGATGAGAATATACAGAAATATTTATGTTTACATAGTGGTAATCTTATTTAGTGTGTCAAGACGATCAAAGTAATTCTTTCTCTCTCTTCTTGATCTCTCTTACTCATACTTTTTATCAAAGATAAATAGATTCTTTGTATATTTGTTTACGTCTATCAACATTTAAAACGATTAATTCTCTTCTAATAAATTCATTTGATGGATTTCTCATTTCACGTAGATCGATACGAATTCGTTTCTTGACAGATTTCGTCGCCGTCTTGTAGACTCGCCTTAACGATAGAAATTTCGATCGATTAGGACGTTCCATACTTATGTATGTACATGTGATATCGTAAAAATTCAAACACCTTTAAACATGCGATATATATGTAATTCTCTTTACATGAAATCAATTTTTAATGACCGTAATAAAAATTCTGTTTCATACACATATGTATTTCAAAAAACGCACACTTAAAAAAACTATGAATAAATATTATTATTCGTGTAAAAGAGAAAAGATTTCTCTTTCTTGATATCTCTCGCGAAGTTCATGATCGACTAAATAGCGATCGACGTTCTTGTCTGTAAATAGTTAGGGTAATAAAGGATTCTCTTCGTTAATAATAATAGAAGAGAAATTTCAGGGTTACTACAGAGGTTAACGACATTTCTATTCCTATAGAAACATATAATAATAGTCATGTGATCTAAACGATAAACCATACCAATGATTGACGCAGCTAACAATGACTCCCACGCAACGGCCCTATTGCTTTTACAAGGTCATGGACGTAAGCCTATAATTTCATACAAAAAAAGAAAAAAATCAGATCTCCAAAAACAAATGCATATCTACACATATACATTATCAAATTTATATATATATATATATATATATACATACCAAGAATATGTAAACAATAAAGAAAAACTTATGATAATGAAATATATCGAACCCGTTAAGAAATTTCTTTTATTTTGTATGTCCGAAGGGTGAAGGGGATGAAATGGATGATCGAGTGGGTGGGTGAAGGGAAGGGGTAGAAGCCGACAGAGAGGTGCGAACGGCACGCGACTCACCGCACGCATGCATTGTAAGTTAACCCTTCTCACTCTTGAGTACTACTCACAATCAGATGAAATGTAATGAGAGAGAGAGAGAGAGAGAGAGAAAGCTGCAGAGTGGTTGCTGCTGTAGACATTGGAGTTACAGGGGTAGAGGGGAAATGGAACGGGAATTGGATGACGGCGTGGCAGCAGCCACCTAGCCACCCGCCTCGGTGACAGCGGCTCTTTGTGAAGAAGAGCGTTGCTCTTCTCGTATTGCAGAGTACGAGAGGCGTCAGGTTCGCCTCTTTTTTATTCTGCGCATTTTCTATATTACATTATTTACAAGAAAAGATGCAGCAAATCAAAAATGAATCACAAAGATATTCGACGAACAGATCTTTGAAATAAATATGATGATATACAAACAATTTTCATAGCTTTTATTTGAATTATTTTTTCCTTAATTTTGTTTTCGACTGATTCGTTCGTCGACAATGGCAGACATCTTTAAAATTATATATACGCATTTAATTTCTCTTTCGATCTCGATATTTTCAGACAAACAAACATAAAAACACGATTATTATTAATTTGTTTCTAATGCTAAGTTGATAGTAAAGGTTCATTGACTCTCACGGTTTCTCTCTCTCCCTTTACTTTACATATATATATATGATGTATATACATAATATACATATATACTTTAACAGATTGATACAAATATTTTTTTCGTTCACACATACAGAGATCAGATTTTGGAGGTTATGAATATCTCTATAGAGAATTGATAGCAGCCAAGAAATTACGTAACTTCCCAAAAACGCATTTGGGTGTCGGTCGTATGACGCAGTTATCAYTATCTTGTCATTTTCTTCTTCTTCTTCTTATTTTCTTTGACTATTGTTCAAGCCATTAATCTCTTAACATCTTTTTCCAAAATAATAGTCTCGTTGTAATTTTAATGAAATTGCTAAAAAAAACATTTATGACCATGTATATACATATATATATATATTCTCGGAAATCGATATATGCTACATAGATACAATATGTTAGTGATGCAATTCTGATCTGAAAATGATGAGAATATTTTCTTTTTTCTCTTTCTTACTTTTTTCTTTTTCTAAATCACATATGGACACACTGATATAATCGCCATTATTGAAAATAACAAATAGATTTGATATATTTTAGAGAATTGTTTACGATTTCCAGTTAATATATATATATAACATTAATTCCGTATACTTATTAAATATAACGTTCTCTAATAAAGAAACAAATAAGATATATTACTGATAACATTTTTTTAGCAATTCTTATTAAAAACATTCTATTGATAATATCAACATTCCAAATGATTTTTCAAAAATAATCTTTTAAATTCATTTGTCTATGAATTACAAATAATAAAACGAATAGAAGTATGAGAACAATTAAAAAATAATATATTGGAAAGAACAGTTTCAAGGTCGCCATGGTATCTTTGCAAAAGACAAGTATGTTTCTAATAATATTTTCATTTTATATATATATATATATATATATATATGTTTTGATTTTAATTTTTCTTATCGTTTAGTATAACCTCAATTTTGATTATTAACGTTTCAATATAATATTAGATAATATGTTTTGCATATTTTACTTTAATAAAAATATATTTTAACGATGTTATGCATAATAATTTTATTTTCTTTGGGACATAACCTGAATCGTTAAAAATTAATAGTCAATTAGGTTCGCGCTAAAGAAATGTGTTTTGCAAGGCTATTATTATTGTCAGATCGATGCGACACGTTCTTTGTATTCGTTTGGTTATTCACCCAATGGCTTTGAATGGATAACAAAACACTTTGTGAATGAGGACTATAGTTGATTCTTATTTAAGAAGAACAGATTTTGTGTCAGAGTCAACATACAAAATAATTTGTTCTATTTCTGTTTAGAAATTCCTTTGCATTTCATTATCGTTTTTATCATTTTTATCGTTTAATTTTAAAATATAAAACTTGTTAACTTGTTTTTTTAATAATGTAAGTTAAGAATGAAGATGGAGAAGGTAAAGATTTTTTTTTTTTTTTTTTTTTTGAGGAAAAAATTCATTGCAATGCATATCATTCAATGTTAACAAAAATTATTATATTTTGTTGTTGTTGTTGTTGTAGTAGTAGAGTAGTAGTAGTAGTAGTATAATATTTAACAATAGGGAATCCCATACCTACACCCTTACATTTGTCATTTTTCTTTTTCTTTTTTTATATATATATAATGAATCGCATAACGATGAACTTTTTCAAATGATGTACTCTTTTACATGTATTACAATGTTTACAAATAAATTTGCTTTCTCACTTTTTCTTTTTTCGATGAGTTAAGGAATTTACATTGAAGTATATCATTTTCATTACTTTTTCTTTTTCTTTTTTTTACAAACAAAGAATTAGCTTAGTAAGTATTTATAAATATTGGCCTCATTTGAAAGAAGTCAAAACTAATATATATTACACAATACATTACTAATTTGCATACAGTTGAAGATAGACGACGGAATCTTTTTATTTTTTTTTAGTATTTTATAGTTTAGTATTTTGTTATTAATAAAAGTAAACAATTATATTAAAAATCGCCATGTAACAATTGTCCTCGATATAAAAAATTGATATCATGACTGAACATTATTCAAAATCGATCATTTTCAATAATAGACTATTTAAAAATCAGAGTATATGCAAAGATATAATAACAGTAAATTAAAAAATGCTTTCTTGTAATGCTACAATCAATCCTACAAGATAAAACTATATTGTAAGTTAATTTATGAATTATTCAAAATAGTTCAAATATTTAATATTATAAAATTATACTTATTGTAATTAATTTGTTTTTTTTTTTTTTTTAATGTACAGTTAAATTTGTTCATTTCATATAGATGTAAAATTGATCAATGCCTAAAATGTAAGAATATCATTTTGTTATTGTTTTTTGTAAGAAAAATAAAATTTTACTCGAATATACCTCTAACGAATAAACATACAACACATGAAACTTATTCCTTGTTTAAGTGAAACGCATTTAATTAATTATTTATGTATGCTTATTCTTATATAAATCTACTTACAAAGAATTATTTACAAGAATACATTTGAATAGTGTAGAGACCTCATGAATTAATTCTATTAACAAATCTGTGTTTTATCGTGTTCAAAATAATAACGTGGTAGAATAGAATAATATCTTTTTCATAATTGTAATTCATAGAAAAATTCTTTTATCTATACAAACAGAACAATTATTTTATAGATTTATATATTATTATTATTATTATTAAATGCTGCGCGGGAAAAGCTCTGCGTATGTTTTCATATATATATATATATATCAAATGGATAAATTTTAAAGAATAATATTTTTGAGTATGGAAATCTTGATTTCATTGTAATCAAATTTTGTGTATAAAACAATTTTCTTTCTTCTCTTTTTCTCGAAATCATTTGATATTGTAAATATTTAGCAAGTAACATTAGAATATGTGCTCCTGTATTTCTTTTTTTTAACTTTTCTTCTTGTCATATTCATTAATAACATTGTGTTCTGGTAAGATTTCATTTTTTTCTAAAACTTTATTAAAAGTATAATTTAAATAAAGTATACAGAGCAGAAATTACTATTTACTGTTAAAATATTTTTTTTTTTTTTATAACTCAACAATAATAATATTTTCAAGAAAATTTGTGTAGAGACGTTAATTATAACGCAAATTTTGTAATTTAACACTTAAAATCAAGATGTACTTTAGACAAAATTAACAGAGCCGCATATACGCTATTTAATATACACATGCATACGCGTAGACATATATTTATATATATATATATATCTGCGCGTATGTAAAAAAAAATTTGCAAAACTTAAAAACTAATTTTCAAATGCAACTGAAATTTAACACCAATTTGTTAAATTTCAGGGGCACCAAGTACACATATTCTATGCTATCATCGTAACATAGTAAGATATATGACAGGTGACATAAAACACACATGTCATTTTAATGTAGTAGAATATGATTGAAACATAGCGAAAGTTAGAAATACTCTGCCTAATAGAAGTTTGATGTGATTTTTGGTAGAAAAATTCTTTGTACAGATATAAAAAGATTATTTTTATATGATAATCAGAGTGTGTGTAGTATGTGTGTTTTAGTTGAAATCAGGCACTCAAACGAAGTCTTTAGAAGAAACACACCAGGCTCAGAGTTTTTCAATTAAACTAAAAGATATTAATATGTTTATATCTTTCAGAAATAGTGTTAAAAATCAATAAAATATTTGGCTGAAAGTTCGTTAACATTTCTATGAACGATAAATCTAAGAATTTTTGTAACAACTCTGTGCGCGCAGTGTATTCCCAAAATTCTTTCTTCATTTTAGATAGAGAACGGGGCGGTCAATCATCTTTTGATTTAATTTCAGCTTCACAGACATCAGACTTTGTATTTTGTTGATCCAATATATTTTCAGTCTCTTGCTGGCTACCTTCGTCTTCCTCGTCGGAATAATTCGTGGGTTCTTCTCCTGGTTTTAATAATTTTCCTACGTAATCATACCTTTCTAAAAAAACATAAGAACAGAATATATATAACAATTATAAAATTTTAATATAAATGTATGCAAATTTATGATAAGTTAGTTTTTCTATTTTTTTTTGTCATCTAGTTAAAACATTTGAACTTTGATCGTATTAATAATGTATAAAAAAAAAAAAAAAAAAAAAATAATGTTCTTTTAAATCAATCACATCGTAAAATATAATTATATAATTTGAAATAATGAGATGGTGAGAGAACGCGTTATCTACTCTTATAAAATTAATTGAAATGCAATTATATAATAATCAAAATAATATTAACAGAACTCGCCTTTAAATTGCATTTCCCATTCTTTCATAGAACTCATTTGTTCGCTGTCTAAGTCGCTTAAATCATCATATTCGTCCTTAATCGGTTCTAATGTAAATGTTGCAAATCCTCTGCTAGCATCTCTTCCTGCGAATACTGCATATGTTGCACCTTTAAAAAACAAAAACAAAAAACAATTTAAATTATGTAATATAATTGTTATGCATATTGTCAGTAAGAAACTGATTCAATGATCCTGTGAAACAACTTTTTTTATTCCAATTTAATTTTTATTCCAATAGAATTGAATATAATTTACAATGCATAAGATTCACTAATTAAATTATCTTTTAAAGATGAAAACAAAAACATTGATAATCAAAGTTGATAGTATTGAAATATTTACCTGGACCATAGAATGCGGCACCCCTAGTAACATCATAAACACTTCCATTAAGTGCAACCAATATTCTTCCATCGGGTCCACGACCATCATATTTTTTCAATTCTTCGATAGTGAAATCACGATGTAATTTAGGTAAACGTTTAATTTCGACTGGTGGATCCTCAGATTTAAATTTACTCTTAAGAATTTTATAAACTAGAATTGCAATTATACCAACCAATATAAGATTAGAAGGGCTCATAATGATTTGTTCGACAAAATTGGTTAAAAATAATGAATTATTTTGGGAACCGGTCGTAGCCGACGTGGAACCCGGCGAGTTGCTCTTTTCGGCCATCTTGACCACCACCAGGAGCTTTAAACGAGAGATCGACCAAAATCTCTATCAACGTTCGATATATTACTAAAGAAAATAATTATTTTTTCTCCTCCTTTTATTTTTATTACTCTCTATTCTCGTTACGATCGATATCTTTTTTTTTCAATGAATTATACGAGAAAGAAAATCTAATAACAATTTTATTACGTCGTTTCTAACGTTGAAAATATTCTTCGATAACTCGACAAAATCCCCGCCGTGTGACCGCGCCAGACACGGACTAACAGCGGCTGATGTTAGTTACGTGCTACGATATACAGACCCCCCCGCCGCCGCCCCTCTTCAAGCCTTTCATTGCACTATCACTCCTCCTTCCACTATCTAACCTTCTTTACGTTTACAGTACCGTAATATATCTGTCTTCTCCCTTTTCATTTCTTTTTCATTGTGTTTATCATTGTGTTTTCGTTTATGTTATATATACTTTTAGGTTACATTTATCTACTATCGTGCTTTCTAACAGTAATATTTAACGAATATGTATTTTAATGTACATTAATATTTTAAAAATAAGATAATCGACGTTTTCATTCCTAAGATTCTTTAGTGGAAATAATATTTATGTTTGTTGATAAAATTTGATGCAGTTAGCGATTGATAAACTCTTACAAAAAGTTATCGATACGTTCCTGAGTGAGAGAGCTTTCGCGCATGCGCCGGCCGATGTCCCGTTAGGTTAAGTGACGTACGTGACGTTGCTTTTTACATTACGATTTTATGATAAATCATAAGTTTATTTCTCGTAGTTTACATTTTATAGAAACATAATTTATTATAGATGATATTTGTATTATTATTTAATTAAATTTTTGGTATTCATTTCGCAAAGAATAAAACGAGTGCATGTGCAATTAGAAATAGATGATACAATAAGTATAATAAAGAAATTTCATTTTTCTAAAGATTATAAAATTGCATTTAAGTTCATTAATTGTATCGAATGATACGTAGAAAGTTATTTGACCTCGATTTTTCATAGTCATGCTGTTTCATCGCTTATCTCTTATCCATGAAATGATTGCTTGTGTGTGTGTGTGCATGTATTTAATCTATATTTCTACATTACTTATTAATTATGTACATCGACGTTAGATGGTGACAATAATTTATTTATTTATTTATTTATTTATTTCGCATATATTTATATACATACATAAAATTTATTTGCGTAATCAATTAAAATAATTTAAAGTAGTGGGCAAGCTTAATAAGATTATTTATTTGATTTATCTGTACACGTCAACAAACACGCTTAATTAATATGATTGAATTGTACTTTATATATTGGACGGTTTTGTTTATCAAAATATCAAGCTTACTTATCTTTTAATCATTTAAGCATCTTACGTAACTGAATATATGTATAGAATTATTTTGATCGTATGTGTGAAGTACTAACTTTGTTCACTAAGGCACTCAGAATAAATTAGTTAGTTTTTAGTGCAGTTATAAATAAAATTATCACACATAAATTTTGTTTTAATCTATGAGTTATTGTTTTTCCATTGTGTTTTCTTGGAGATCGAGATATGGACGGATATCAATTGTTGATAATATAGTATTGGGATCTACGTGTTCAGAACACATTGGACATGTCTCATCGAATTCAATGATTCTAATAAAAAAATATATATATATGTGAAAGATTTATTATTTTCAGATGAAAAGAACTACTAACCTTAAGAATTCACTTCTTATAGCAGGAAAATCGCATTGTGGACAGACCGTAAAATTATCTTCTATAATATGTCTTCCCTAAAATAAAATATATATATATATATGTATGATAGTACATCATTTGTATCTAATGTATATGCAACGAAAAATTTGTTACCGTGGCTATACAGAATGGAATTGTATTTTTACACTTATCACAGGTTATTTCAGTTTCAGGAACTTTACTTTTACAATATGGACATGGTGTTAAAGGTTCATCTTCGAGCTCATTATCTTTAGCTCTTGGTGGTTTTCTTACAATAGCTTCGATTTTCTTGCTATATTTAATATCAATTTGTGTTCTATATTCAGGACGCATCAGCATAGCTGCGAAATTGAAAGCTGCTTGTTTCAAACCAGCTCTATGACATTCTATGACTGTTGATGTTAAAATTGGAACGATATCTGTAATGTAGAAAGTTGATTGTATATAAGATTTAATTCAATTAGTTTTTTCTTTGACTATTTTTTATACTAACGTGATGGAAATTTAGAAATGTTGTTTGCAACTCTGATCAACATTCTGGCACCTCGTAAATGGTCATTCCTTTTAACGTGAAGTCTTACTAATATGTAAGAATGTAATAGTCTCAAATTATTTTGCATTTCCAAAGGTGTATTTATTTTATTTCTTTTTAATTCTTGATACATGCCGAACAAGACATCATGCGCATTTCTGTAATTTCCTGAAAAAAAAAAGAAAGAAAATCAATGATAAAATATTTCATTAAAAATATGTATGAATATGTACCATTAATTTGTTCTTCGTTTGCAATGATAATCGCTGTCTTAGCTGCTTCTTTATATTGCTTCCTTGCCATATACAATCTAAATAAATATTTTGGATCCTGTATAAGAAGACAATGTTTAATATTATGCTGTAGAGATAATTTAAATAATTAATTAAATACCTTCGGTACTCCGTCTGCACCTAGTAGAAAATCAATCAAATGATTAGCTAATTTTTCATCCTTAGATGATGCTACTGTATCTATTGCCAATGATAATGCGGCATCATCATCGACAGTCAATTGTGCAGCTTTAAGTAAATGTTTCAAAGCCTATAAACATTATATTTTTGTTATTATTTTGATATAGTAATATCAAGTGAAAAATAATTTAATAAATTGAACCTTTGTATAATCTTTAGCATGAAAGTAATATTTTCCAGCTAAAAGACTATTTTTTTGAGATTCAAAATGTATAGCTAGATTTTTAAAGTCTTCCTTTCTGGTATTGTCGTCATCAATAGTGTTTATTAAAATTTCTCCATATAATTCCATTTTACCATGCTGATTGGCAAGTTGAAATGCTTCGTCATGACAATTAGATAAAATTAAGAATTTTATAGCTGAATTATAATCGTTTATTTTTTGGAAATATTTAGCTACTCTTTTAGCTCCTTCGATGCTTTTAGTTTGTTGTACTATCTCTACGCTACGAGCTGTAACAATAAAACAAACATGAAATAATAATGATACTTAAAGAAATTTAATTTCTTACCAGGATTGTTTAAATATTCAAGATTGATTCTTATTATATTATCGTAATCTTTAGCAGTTTCATATGCTTTTGCAGCCTCTTCGTATTTTCCTTCAGCTTCTTTAGCTTTAGCGTATTGTATATTTATTTTAGGTGAAGATATTTGTGGCAAAAGTTGTCCTACTTTATGCCAATTTTTTAATTTGATATATGCCGATGCAGCTTTATCAAAATATTCTGCTTTCTCATACAATAATGCGGCTTCATTGATTTGCTATAAATATAAATGTTATGTAAAATTGCAAGACTTTTTATATTTGTCAAATATTTGAAAAGTCAAACCTTACCTTCATAGCCTCCAAAATTTCAGCACATTCTTTCCGCAGAGATCTAGAGCTATCGTTATCCATAGCTATACTCACACCTTTTCTACTGTCTCCACATCTTATAGACATTCTTGCGATACCTGCCAGACATAGATTTTGATGTTGAATATCATGCAAATTAGAAGTAGACGTAGAGTTTGGATCAAGTAGACCTCGTTCATAATTAGTTAATGCTTTTGGATAATTTCCACTGAAAAATATAATGAATTAATGATTTGATATGGTGCCATAATTTATTAACACTTACATAAATTCTAATTGTTGAGCATATTCTCTAGCAATGAATGGTATTTCATCGGATTTTAATTTCTGTGCTAAACTAAGAGCTTGTTCCCATTGCATCAAATCTCTTCGTAAATATAAAGCTTGTACAGGTTCAGATGATTGTAAAAAGTATTTCTCAGCTTGGTTATAATCTCCAAGTAACAAACATGCATGTCCACATAATAAATTCAGTTCGTTTATATTCTCTATTTTTTCTAATGCCCAAACCATCGAAGCATCTTCCATACGTCGATAAACTCGAATTGCTAGAAAGTTATATTATTAATTTAGTAAAAAATTATCTATCAATTTGATGTTTATAACAATATTTACCAAATTCAATATTTAAATTTGCTAAAGCACTTTGACCCAGTTTCAACCATAAATCATTATCATTTAATTTATCGCAGATGTTCCAAGCACTGTCAAATCTACAAAATATTAAAAAGTTTATTTAATTTTGATTATTAATTAATAAATTTGATTTCATGTTAGATTGTACGATATACCTCCTACACATAATATGATTGTTGAATATTTCATTGATTTTTTTACTATCTACTATATTTCCTACATCTTCGTGCGAAGCTAATGTTATTTGTATTAATTTACTACTTGACGTGCTTAACGTTACTTCGCCGGAATACATTAACATGGGTAATGTTTCTGATGGCAACTTTGTTGAATTTATTTTGATGATTTTTTGTCCTTTGTGATTATAATGAATGAATATCATTAATATTTAATTTAACTCATTATAATAGCATACACATTAAACTCACCTTCGACAAAGTATTTGATAAAAATGTATGTTATAATAATATTCTTATTATATACTGCAAATATCGAACGTTCGAAAATATTTTGGTCCCATATAATACCTTCTACACCATCTGGACATTCAGGCACTTGAATAACATTTTCATTAATCGGATCATATATGTATACATCTGATTTATTATCGATAAAACATAACTGCGTTCCATTTGCATCTAAGAATATATTTTTGATACCATTGTTATGTGTAAATTCTGTTGACTTGTTAAATGCTGCCAAATAGAAATATATTATATGACCCATCTGAAAATTTGTATAAATTAACAATTATTTGGTATAAATATGTTATTTTTAGAAAATAATAAATAAATTTACGTCAGTTCCATAAATAAGAAATTCTGACGACAATGCATGGCATGTTATTCTTGCATTTAAAATATTTGATTCTGGAAATAATTTGGTATCTTTTCCATCGTTTATTAAAGCCTGGTCTACTTTAATCTGAAATGAAAAATATTCTTTGTTATTTTATTTACAAATTTTGTAACTTTTTGTGGTAATAAAAAATTAATAACATATTTATATACCAATTGTAATTGTAATTTTCCATCAAATAAAACAGAAACATATGTTTCGTTCAAAGATATACTATCAACAGTTGCCAAATAATCACGTTCAAAGTGTGTATTAATATCATATTGATACGTAGATAAATCCCAAAAGAGAGCTCTATTATTTAAAGCTATAGCTACGTGTAATGGACCTACAGCTAACACAGATGGTTCAATTATAGTATTAATTATTTGTGGTTCTGGTTTTTCCTAAAACATTTAATAAATTATAGATAAAATTATAAATGATTTTGTATGTTTGTATAAATATATACCTTGTCTAATGTATAAAGGTGAACAGTAACTTCAATCAAACTTGTTAACAATGCTATTTTGTTTCCACAAACGCTAGTTAATTTTGGAATTTCAACTAAATATATTAAAACATTTCCAATAGAAGTTACTACAGCTATCATTGTTCCATCTGTTGACCATTCAACTTTGCTAATACTAGTTTCTCCTGTTACAGAAATCATCTTTTCGGTTTCTTCCAAATTTTGTAAACTATGTATTTTTATAGTATTATCTCCGCACGTTGCTACTTTTTCTATACTTTCGCTCAATGAAATATCTGTTAAGGAATCTTTGTGATTTTTAATTTGAAATAATTCTTGACCGACTTCTTTTATATGAGTCGATATGGCAATGAAATATCCAGCTTCAAAACCTACTAATATATATCCATCTCCATACCTAGAAGAAAAGATGAAGAAAAGTATATTTTATTTAATGCTTATATTTGTTATCATTCTATTATTTTCTATAAACTAACCATTTATAGGTAACAATTGGACCATAGCGTTTTTGGAAAGCCAACTCAATAGGATTATCTGGATCCAAAATGTTATACAGAAACAATGTAGTTTTGCTGACGATAAGAGATACCTAAATAAGATAGGAAATAAATGTAATATTTAACAAATAATTCATTATTAATTACGATAATTTATACCGTATTTTCTCCACCTATACGATGATCCATTTTCATTTCACTAAATTGTATGTTAGATGGTTCACCTTGCAGAGTTATCTCTCTGCGAGTGTCCCCTTCACTTGTATTAATAGTCAACATTTTATCTTCGCTTGCTAAAGCAAGAAGACCTTCGATAGACCATGCACCACATAATATACGTTTCTTATGTTTTCCCAAAATTGGCATACGTCTGCATAATAAAACATACATCATAAGAAGCAATACAATATCAAAATTATTAACAAATTAATGATAAATTACATACCTAGCATTAACGTGATCATAAAGTACTAAATTTCCTTTCTGAGTTCCAACAGCTAATAAACAGCTTTTTTTGGCCCACATCATACATGTTAAACCATCCCTGACACCTGCATCCATTTGAGATCTTTTACCAGTAGTCGCATTCCACAAAGTTATGATAGAAGAGTTTTGTGATATAACAGCAAGCAAATCTCCATCTGCATCCCAACCAAAGCCGGTGCATAATCCAGGAATTTGTATACGTTCCTGAAGATCTCCTTGTCTGTCAAATATTGCAACCGATGAATCGCAGCCTGTAGTTGCAATATGAGTACTATTACCAGGTCGCCAAGAAGCATAGACTGTTCCAGTACCATGAGGTTGATCCAAACGATAGAGAACCTTAATAATATATAACCAATTAATCAATTTATCATATAACAAGTACATAACGTTATTAAAAGTGTCAGTCGCATAACCTACCTTTTCAGATGACATAATGATACATTCAAATTTTTAATTAGCTGCGTAACTGAGTTTTCTTTTATATTTTAATCACATCACTATCTATTCAGTCATTACATGTTTTCATATTGATTAGTTAGAAACTATTTTAAATTCATATTGACATATTAAGTTTGGTCGCCATGTTGTTTACATCGATCGCTAATCAAATTAGTTTCCACTACATTAAACAAATAGTGCAGCTCCCTCGTGTTAATTTCATAAACTTAACATACGATACTGGTCGGTAAAATAAAGTAATAATTATTATCGCTGGATGGCGATAAATGTTTTACCAGTCGGTAAGATGAAGTTATAGCTAGTACCGTTAGATGGCGCATATTTTATCAGTCGGTAATAAAAAATATATTTTATTTTAAATGATTGAAAATGAATGTGCAATGTAAATCATTTTTTATATGATAAAAATAAATGTATCTTAACAATATTATATATATTTTAAAGATATTATTTTTTAGATTTTGTTTTGTCAATGCAGTTGCATTCTATTCGCATAATAATTCACAGGGAATTTCTACAAAGAAGACAAGAATTCATATAAATATATTTTCTGGTCTCATGTGTTAAAATTTCAAAAAAATCGGCTTTGGGCATGACAACCTGTCTACCACATTATTGCCATTGACTTTATATCGGTTGAAAGAAAAAGGAAATTCAATCGGGGATCAACGATGACAAGGAACTATTACAACAAATTTTCAATGAAAATCTTCTACAAGATTTATTTAATAAAAAGGTTTATTGTTTTTGTTTCTATCCTTTAGAATACTACAGTGGTTAAGAAAAGGAAAAAAGAAGAAGATAGACGTGAAGTAAGAAAAAGTAGTCAGAGTCCCGGTAATCGAAAGAAAACCGATTGTTGATTTACTCGGTCGACTTGGAGATACAGTTTGCTGTGCTTGCTTGTCCAAGAAGGTAAAGAGTATATACAGAATGAATGTATATATGTGTAAGAAAGAAAGAGAAAGAGATACCCTGGAATGGTAATGGTAATGGTAATGGTACCGGTGCAGAACGTCAAGAACGCGAATTATACGAGCGCGTTTCGTTTCTTGCTCGATATCTTGAAGCTTCTCTTTGCTCAACCCTTCTTCCTCACACTCTTCCGTTTACAGTTAAGGACACGATATATACTTTGATGAAATTAAGCTGGACCCCGTTGTCTCACGGTCATTGACACATGCCATATTTATGGTTCATTACATATTTCAAATTTCAGCTCTTTATTTTCATACTAAAATGTACAGAAAACATATCTAAAAATGTATATAATTATTTCATGTTTAAATCACATTGTGATTTTAAATATTAGATCGATGATAATTTCATTACGTTTTATATTATTTTAAATTTGGCGCTATTTATACATCATTATAAAGAACAAACAGGGGTGCCAATTTTATCCTCTATTTATTTTCTTTTTATTGTTGCATGCATTGTTTAAAAGTGTCATGGTGAACAGTCAAATTCGCGCGTTTTTGTCGTCCGAGTTTAAATTAAATAAAATATTAGAAATTGTTCGAAATATAAACAGTGATTATGATGAAAAGATATTTAAAAGCATTAGAAAGTTAATTAAAAAAGAAAAAAAAACATTCTATCATTATTTACGGTAATTTATTGTATAATCTAATAATTAAGAATACGATTCGATAATTTGTTTTACGCGCGCTTTACTTAGTTGCCGGTAGAGGCGCTCGAGTCGAATTGAGCTATCGTTCGGTCAGTCGCAGGCGCGAGTTTGTCGTGGAAGGACGTGCTGTCATATTCACTCTTATAATTTCGTATGTTAAAACGCGTGGTTCTATTTTGCAATTATCTTTTCGATCGCGCGCGTGTATACGTTCGGTGTTTTATTGTTTCTTTTATTTTCAATTGATAATTATTATTTTTTTCTTCTTATTATTATAATTAATTGTGACAAGTGTGTGTTAGTGCAACAAAGTAGTAAAGTGTTATCGAAGAAACTTCATTCACCTGAGCCCAAAGAGAGGAAGAGAAAGAGAATATTCTACGGCTGTTCTTCTGAGAGGACTGAGCTTTTATTAAACAATTTTAACAATCTTCTAACGGTAATTAATTAAAAATATCTTTCGTTGTTATAAACATTTTTTAAATATCCATTTTTGTAATATGTAATTTGTCGATATGTTTAGTTGGTCTTGATGATGTAATATCGAAATGACATCATTATTTAATATTTCTTTTAATGATTTAAATCATAATTTATATATTTTTGCATGAATAGATTGAAAAATCGTGCATTGCTTCTTTGCACACCTGGTCATATTACAAAAATGGCGTACCGATAATCGAAATTATATCGAACACATATCGAACGTATATCGAAAATAATTAATAATATTACTTATCGATCTATTACTTATTACATTCTTATCTTTTTATGTGATAATAAAATATTTCACGTATGATAAAGAAATAAATATTAATTAAAGGATGATAATGTAATTTTGATATTTTCTTTTTGAATAAAACACTATTTGTATTATCTTAAATTCTTGACTTGACTATTGCAGTATCTCGCGCAAAAACATTCGAACAATATATATTTTGAGTTGGCAAATCTCCATAAGGTATTTTTTTTTTTCCTATTTTTTTTTAATCGTCTTCTTGTAAACATACACATACACACAAATGTTTTCTTTTTTTTTTTTTTGGCATAGTTAGAATTTGTTGACGGAAATTTATTACAATTTGTTCGAGATAATTAATTTAAAAAGAATGTGTTGTAATCATACACATACACACAAATGTTTTTTTTTTTTTTTTTTTGGCATAGTTAGAATTTGTTGACGGAAATTTATTACAATTTGTTCGAGATAATTAATTTAAAAAGAATGTGTTGTAATAGATTGAAATGTAAATACGTACGATATTTATTCACTAATTTCACGTTATTAAATTATCATTGATTTTTGATGAAATACACATACGTGCAAGTAATTATAATTCTAATATCGACCTTTCTCGTAAACGTAAACACTGTGCTAGGAGAAATCGTTAGGAATGAACCTAACGTGTATAGGATAAGAACCACAAATAGAGTTTAGTATTTATGCTAATGTCTTAGAATAAAATCATTCACTAATTTCCAAATGATTACAATTCAATAGATATATGTAATACATTTTCAATAGAACAATTTTTCATGCATTCAAATTTCATTGGAATAAAAAATGTCGAAGAGGGGAAAAAGAAAATTGTTGTTTTTTTAAGAAGACTTTGAAGAAAAAGGTTTTAGCACGTTAAAAGTGAAAAGTTAGATGAGAAAATCGGTGGTAAATCGTGTCGTCATCGTCGTCACGTCGATTAGAATGTCGGTGTCCTTGATCAGTTAAATAAATCGGTTACATAATCCCAAAGTATGTATTATTCGAAACGGGTTTTCGAATTGTAACACTAACACGTTTTAATTGGATCGATTTCATGAAAAAAATGATATTAGGTCATTTCCAAAAATTGCGATTACACTTTTTTTCCCCACCAAATGAAAATATATCAAAAATATCAAAAATAAATCAAATCATCTATTTGTCGCAGTTCGAATGGTAGTTCACACGATGTTGAGGAGGAGGAGGAGGAGGGGAGGAGGGTAAACGTGCAATAACGTATCGTTTTTATTTTTTTTTTTTTTATTATTATTATTTTCAAGGAGGTACCAAGATTATGCGAGTTTCACTTTCGTGTTAAGAAGTTCGTGTCGGGCTTGGTAATAATCCGTGACTAATTGCCCCGTTGAAAGATGCGATTCACGAGAATAATTTGCGTTAATAACACGCGGACGAATCTCTTTGTCGTATAAATGCTTCATTGTTTCTTTTTTTTTTTGTTATTTTTTCTTTTACCCCCCTCCTCCTTCCCAAATTCTTTTTTATTCATATTGTAAAATGACAAAGTCTAGTTTTGTAAAATTATGCTGTATTTTAATTTAAATGTTATAGAGAGAACAAAAAAAAATTGGAAAAATTCATCCTTTTACCAATCATTGTAGGAATTTTTGATTACGAATGAGATCATAATTTCCAAAATGGAATATCATTTTGATTATTTTATCGACAATCGTGTCTCTGTTCAGATATATATTGAATACCTCATAAAAGAAAAAAAAAAACAGATTAATTCTTAAGTTAAGTGTCATGTTTATTTTTTTTATTAAATTATAGTTCTCTTATCTTTTTATCTTTCGTGTAGTCTTATCAAAAGGTAAACGTCTGTTTCCGTGTTTTGCTCGTAGATACAAGAAGAAACACTTAAGGTATATAACGATGTTGTGTTGTACTTTTCTTTGAAATATTTTTCTTATTTTTCCTTATAATTAAAGGTATGTGTGTCGTAAACGATGATAATATCATCGTCAACGTAATTTTTATCATATTTAGAAGAAATTATTCGAGGTGTGACAAATAGAGAATGAAATATTTATCAGTAACATTTTTTGTTTACCTTTTAACGAGATCATCTTATCTTTAGATATTATCATAATCGTTCTCGTTAAAAATCTTAACAAGATTATCAATCGTTTCGATTTCATTTGAATTTTTTTCTTTTTTTGATATAATTTCAATGAAAATAATCGTGTAATAAGTTTAGACGATAATAATATATATTCCCCATAAGAATTTTCACTTTAGAAATGTTGATCATCATCAAGGTTTTTGGTTTCTGGTTTGATTTGAATACCAAATCGAAGCAGAATTATTTCGTAGATAGAATTATTCTCTCTGATTCCTTCTCCGTTCTTCCTCTAATTTCTCTCTCCATCTCTCTTTCTCTCATCTACCTTGCAGTCCAAAATCAATATAGACGGCAGCAGTGCTCCTGGCGTCGTCGTTCCAACACAATCCATCTAGGATATACAATATATACTTTTCCATATAAATTTCATTTTATTTTTTTTTTTTTTTTTATATACAATATTTTCTACTCTATTTCATTAACTAACATGAAATTAAAAGACAATAATAGAATCTCGATCACGCGATTTTACCTATCATTCCCACCATAAATGTAAGGCTTAAATCGACCCGGAAGAAGCCCTTTCCATATCATTCCCATTCTCCTTTTTTCTTTTTTTTTTTTTTGAAAGACGATACCATAATAAAAGAAAGAGAGAAGAAGCCTATTGTATTCGATGATCCTTATTTTATATCTTTCTTTCTTTTCCGATAGAAACTACAAAATTCTGTTTATTTTAAATAACATATTAATGCAATTTTATTTTAGAGTTTTTTTTTTTTTTTTCCAAAACGTGTCTCTTGAAATTTTACACTAATTTAGATTAGAATTGTTTCCTTTCTTTTGTTTTTTTTTTTTTTTTTTTTGATTAATTCTTTAAAAGAATAAAAGAAGTGTTCACAATTGTAGAAACGTTTTTATTCTGTTCGTTGATCGTTGTCGATTTCAACTCCCTCGTTTCTATGTATACTTTACGATCCTCGACCATCCCCTTTTACGATCTACCAACCAACCAACCAACCCTTAACGTTAGGACCAAGGGAATATGGAATTCACGTTGTGAATAGGAATGACGTTTTACGCACAGCTTAACTATATCCACATATTCCTTTATATATTTCTACATATATGTAAGTATATATGTATATATACATCCCTTTACTAAAGAACTTTTGGTTATCTAATTTTGAAGGATAAGAGAATTTTCTATGGGGGAAAGAAAATGTTACTTTTCGTGTTAGGAATACATAAGGGATTTTTCTTTTATCCACGCACACACACACACACACACACAATTATATTTCTTTTATTTTGATTAATATATTAACAATAGTAAAAAAAAGATAGGAGAATGAGGTGATAGGATATAGTGCAACGTATGATTCTTTTTTTTGTCTATGATGAAAAATAAGAAAAAGCTATGAAAAATGTGATAGCCTATGGTAGTTATTGATCTATCTTTTTCTCACTCTCGACATTCAGTACGCAGTAGGGGTGGTGGCTGCGAAAGGAACACCAGGATACAGAAGGGGAAGGTTGTTTATGCCGGCGGCCCTGTCGCGACTGAAAACCCGGGATGCTATAAATTATCCTCCGAAATTGTCCAACGCCCCTGCTGAGACGCCATGTTCGGAAGCAACGTGTGAGAAAGTGTGAGAAATATAGAGAAAGAGAAAGAGAAAGAAAGAGAGAAGAAATAGGAATATGCAATTCCCTTTTTCGTCTTCCAGATTTAACTATAAATTATACATTACTAGGGGTGTACATGACATTGATACACACGTCTTTAAAATCAACGAATTACCTTATACCACCATATGTTAGAATCTTATCGAATTAATAGATATAATCATGACTCTAATTAATTAATAAACAAATAATTCGCAATAAATGTAGATATAAACTATTCTATCTTTCAAGTTGGATGAAACTGCACCGAATGTGCAAAATTTGATTAAAATCGGTTTAGTAGTTTAGGAATCCATTGCGGACAAACAACGTGACGTGAGAATAATAATTCTTCTATATACAATACAGTAGTAAAAAAAAAAAAAGAAAAACAAATCAAAACGTTATTGTATTTAATTCAATATTTTTCCCCATGATCTAATTCATCAATTTTACTAATAAATTAAACGAGAAAATATATATCGATTTGAATGAAATTACTTTTGCAAGTATTCGCGTAGTAGTCAATGATTAAATTAGAATAAATGGGAACATGTTTATCGGTGTGAATGATAAAACGGGTCGCACGATTAACATCATTTTCTCTCTCTCTCTCTCTTTCTCTAATCGTCGCTTAAATTAAATTCGTAATACAAAGGTCCTACTTGGAACGAAGTAGGTACTTACGTGACGCATTTATTACTAAATACGTTTCTAAAAATAGTCTTTCTCTCTCTTTCTCTCTTTCTCTTTCTTTCTTTTACATTTTCTACTTAATTGTAAGAATTAAAATTACGTGTACCAACGTGAACAAAATAATTTCTTTTTACGTTATGTCAACCTGCGCAAAAAAGTAAGAGGCTTAAAAGGTATTACCGTAATGTAGTACGAAATAAGTTCGTGCAAATGATTTCACTTGGATCGAATATATGAAACAGGAAGATACACCATGTATGGTAATATGTTGAAAAAGTCGAATAAGACGACGAAGCTGAGCTTACTGAGAGAGAGAAAGAGAGGTGGTGCTGAGAGAAGAAGACGAGAGGGGTGGGAAGGAGGGAGGGAGGGAGGAGTATGGCCCTCTTCTGAAAGATGGACCCAAGTGCATCGTACTACAAAGGACAAAAACCTTGTACAGGACAATAACCCTGAATAAATCACTTCAACCCAATGGCCATACTCTTTTATCTTATATTTTTTTTTTGTTTATCTTCTCAGTTGTTTATCTTCAGGTGTGTGTGCTATTTTCTTTCTTTTTTTTTTTTTTTTGTATAAATTAAATTAAAATAATATTTGGATATCATGGATTCGTTTTCGAACGAACAAACGAACCGATCGTAGATTCAGGAAGTAATTGGTCCAATAACATATTGCATGAAATATTTATTAGAATATAATGTATATATACATAGATGGTGGTGGTTAAATTTATGTTGTGCAGAGGTGTGTTCTCTCTTTGCGGTCCAATCGTTCGAACATTTAGATTTAACCGCGACTTAACGTATTACCCAGCGTAGTTTAACATCGGATCAAGCTCACGGCGAAGTAAAACTAGCCGGAAATTTATACCGCACAAACACCAGAGATGAACTCGTACAACAATATCTAATGTTAGACATAGTAGACAGTGTAAGAAATTATTATCATTCATTTCTATCTACGTTCTCGCTTCTTAAACCCCCCCGACACCTTTTACGTTTCATCCTTACAACAACCCTCCTCTATCGTCATTTTTAATCGATTAAATATATTATAGAATATATTTTTGTTTCTTCTCAAAAGCATTTATCAACAAATATTTCTTTCTTTCTTTCTTTCTTTCTTTCTATCGATCGTTCTCCCTTTTTCGTTTGATTATTATTATTATTATTATTATTATTATTGTTATGTAACTACTCTAGAGACTCGTCGTATTGTTTATTCATCTTGTTCTCTTTTTTCCCTCCCCCCTAATAATATCATGGGGTCTCTTTTTCTTGTATCCTCCCCCTTTGAAACAAGCAAACGAACTAGTTCCGCTCTCATACTCGATCCGGTGGCACGTGTGAACGAAGCCTAAAACCGGTCCCACCCACGCCTATCGTTGCGCTATCATACGTACGTATACGAACAAGGGTTATATACCTACGCATAGTGGACTGATTCTCAAGTGTTAGAGGGCTAAAGTGAGAAAAATTGTAAATATTCTAATTATCCTGGACAATGTTGCGACAGTTCACGTTTCTTGCTATGCTGATTCGTTCGTTTGCTTTCGGTTCTGAGGTCGTTCAACTTTGACTCTTTACAATTAAATCATCGTCATCATCATTTTTTTGTTGTTTTTATATTCATAACACAATTTAATTTATTTCATATCGATCTTGTCAAGGTTCTTTTTAATGATGATGGAATTTCAAGAAAAAGATAGACGGATAACAAACGATGATGAGGAGGAGGAGGAGGAAGATGAGGAGGATCTCTTTTATATTTCTCATCAATTATTTCTCTATTGAAAAGAGAGTATTATTATAAATAATTACAGCATATTATTATATACAGTAAAGACAGGTAGATCGTATTATATACATCATGAAATTTCGTTTTTACAGTAAACACACATCAAAGTATTCGATAATATTAATTCAAGTAAATGAATTTCCATCTCGTTAATGGTGCAGATCATTCTTTCATTCCTCCCTCATCTCCCCCCCCTTTAAATATCTCTCTCTCTCTCTTTTTCTCTTTCTATCACGTTCGATCTCCTTTTTGCTTGGACATAAAAAATTCAATCTGAAGAAGGAGAAGAGAAGAAGAAGTTTCGTCTGAAGTAAAAACGCAATGTCGGCTTCTTACTTGTTTGCTATAAAACGTGAAGAAAAAGGATAAAGATTCGATATCATGAAAAAGAGAGGAAGAGAGAGCGAGAGAGAGAGAGAGAGAGAGAGAGATGGTTCGATCGGTGCTCTCGATAATCGATCCTCCGTGGTCCATTCTCCTGTCAAGCAGCCACATTCTTGCTCGTTCGGCAACCTTCGAAAACGAAGCCCTTCCACGAGAACGCTTCGGGCCATTTCAGAAGCCTCCTTTATCTCTCCTTTTCTCTCTCTCTCTCTCTCTTTCTCTCTTTTCTCTTCTCACTTTCGTTAAACTCTCTCTCTCTTTCACATACTGTATACAAGGCCTTTCTCCTTCGCTCAAATGCCGCTTCTGCTTTCGGCTTCGTTTGTGTACAACTTTACAGATTTTATCCACCTCTTTCTCCTCCTCCTCCTCAATGTTGTATTATTATTTTATCATTGTTATTTAACAACAACAACAAGGTTTTACAGATAATATCTATTAATCCTTTCGTCGAGTTTTCACAGGAACTTTAATAATATAATGTTGTTGTTAAATTTGAATATTTTTTGTTGTTGTTGGTAAGAAAAACACCCTATAATAGGTAACGGAGATGCTGAAAGAACGCGGATGCACGGTTCGACGATTCGACTCAGCTAAGGCTGATTTATCGTCCAAAAGAGTTTGCCAAATTGGCAGCGTGGGTCCGCCAAGCTCGTTAGTCAGTCGATCGTCGGTCAGGGACCTCCTGCTGGACCAGAATTTTCAATAATTTTTACCTCTCGATACGTGGGACACTTTCTGCACCTTTGCAAAAACATCATCCCTCTCACAGATTTTACATACATTTATTTCGAACAAATGCACCCTCATCCATCTAGCAATTGTATTCTATCAATTTTCTTCTTCCTTTTTTTTTTTTAAAATATTTATTTTTTAAGGAACGATAAACAAAGATAAAGTCTTATGGAGTATTAAAAATAGCACTCAATGTCGTTCCAATGATATTTCTTTTTCCTATTCCATATTCGTAGATGTTAGATGGAGATAATTAGTAATGAAACATAGGCCGGTCTTTGATAGTTAAATAGGAACTTTTAATCAAGGCTTGGAAAAACATGTTGCACGCACAGTATGCATCACATTATTATTTTGTATCACACACACACACACACAAATATTTATATGTTAAAGTAGCGTTGGTCGTCGTCGTAGTGTCGCTGAGGTGACGTAATCGCAAACGTCGGAGTTAGAGCTTCCGCGGCTGCGTGTCCCTATAGATTCGTTTAACGTCACCGGAAGTTGTAATAATTCCGATGATGGTGTACGCTCCCTCTCTCATCGAGACGCCCCTGAGTCAATTGCAAGAAGTAAACGAGATCATTTTGGTGCAAGAGAGAAAAAGACACTACTGACTCTTCATTTTTCATCCCTCTCTCTCTCTCTCTCTCTCTCTCTCTCTCTTCACTCCCTTTTATTACAACATATATTCCTTTCAAACTACGTTTATGAAAGATTTTTTTTAACATTTTATTTCATTTATTTTGATCATTAATAATTTCACGACGAACGTTTGATTGGACATATTGAATGAGAAGGTAATGCGATTTTACGAATAAGCATAATCACTTGAAATCTCGTTAACGTGAACGACTAATTTTATACATCGGTGCATCGTTATTATCATTAAACATTATCATTATTATTATTATATATTATTATCACTTGCAATACGTTCAATTGATATTATTATTCATCGTGGTTTTTAATTAACGAAATATGCAAAATTACGGGACCACATTTTTCTAGGAACTTTTTCAAAAACTATCCCACTCAAATGGAAACATTTTTTTCTGTTTTTTGTAGGGGGGGGGGGTGTGGGGGATTTTTCTTTTTACTTCGATTTTGTGGAAATTTCCGTTTTCTGTCTATTTCTTTTGGTCGTTTTGACAAACTCGAACAATTTCCGGCAGACTGAGTGCCATCCCTTCTACTCCAACCCGTTGAAATCGAATTCCGAGACACTCGTTTCCGTACTCCCTTTCCGTTTTACAAACGAACCCAAGAGAGAAAGAGAGAAAGAGAGAGAGAGAGAGAGAGAGAGAGAGAGAAACTAGTAGTAAAGTGACTCGCGTGCCAGATCAGAGGAAGATCGATCGGGACTTCCGATTGTCGCTAAATTGCAAAACGAAAATGTACGAACGAATCGAATCGAGTTGAATTTACGTTAGACCACGCCCGTTTATCCAATCAATCTGAAATTTAATATCATCCTTATGAAAGATATCTCAATTCATCCCTTAAATTACACCTTTAACATATTTGCCTTCCCAATATTTCGGTATTTGTTATAACAGGTATATTTAATTCTATTTACAACCTTTGAAAAACAAAAGTTTCTCAATAGATTTCGATAAGGTGTGAACTCCGATAGATACACGCATATTTGTACACGGTATGCGTGCAGTACTCTCTCATTGAGAACTTCCGATTGCTAGAAATTGCAAAGAGAACTTACACACGTCGATCACCTGAAAAGCACGTGCTTCTTCTCTTGATAAACGATAAACTACGATAGTAAGTGCTTTACGAGGATTCTACTTATGACTTCCGATCGTACTTGTAATTGTGATTATAGTCTAGTTAGAATACTCGAAGGTCTATATAACTAACACACTTATTTACACATATACCATACATGTGCGTGGTTTCCAGTTAGGTTTAAAAGTAACGTTACTGTATATAATAACATTCACTTCATGAATATGCTTTTGATCGAATCAGGTCGTTTTTCTGATGAGCTACTTTTCTAAATACACAAATTTGTTTTTTCTTATTTTTTTGTTAATCAAATAATAATCCATCTCTTAATGTATATATAAATTACGTGTCACGTTGTTTGTCCGCAATGGACTCCTAAATTACTAAACCGATTTTAATCAAATTTTGCATACTGTATGCAGTTTCATCCAACTTGAAAGATAGGATAGTTTATATCATTCTAACAGATGGAGGTATAAGGTAATTCGTTGACTTAAAGAGACGTGTGTATCGGACTGATTGTGAGCCACCCCTAGTTCGTTTAATAAAAAAAAAAAAAAAAATTCGAAAAGACAACACAGTACAGCACAGCACAGCACAGTACGCATATCTTGAGTTGTTGAGAAGCAATCATAATTATTATCTATTCCCGCGTTCTCTCGCGTATAATACGAAAGAATAAGTGAAAGCGATATCTCCCATAGAAAATACATACAGCTATGCGTACGTAGCTCGATGATCATAAATCACGATCAATTACATACATATCTCGGCATGAAACAAATGCGAGAGTCGATATTTGATTCATAAACCAAACGCGAATCTCGCTTTGGGAAAATATTATTGTAACCAAACTCTTACATGATTGATAATATGTTGCTACGATTCGTTTTATTAGTTTTCACTTTAGAAATGCGATAACAAATATTATCCTTTCGATAGTTCGATTTGGACACCGGTGGTGTATCGATTTTACACCATACGCGATCATTTGTTGCTTTTTTTTAATTTTTTTTTTTTATTTTAAATAGACACCAATTTCAACTTTGACCTTTTGCAAGTTTTCCACTCGCGAGTGAAACGAGACAATAAAAAATGTCGAACGTTGATCGAATTTCTAATCATCAATAACTAATGAAAACTTTGACTCGTGACGTTTTCCTGATAATATTTCCTTTTTGTTAAATAACAATAGTCTATGTTCTAGCGTATATATGTTGTGCAAGCGTACATGTATGTATCATAATCTAGAGTAACTGAAAACAATGCAAACAAAGGAGAGAAAAAGCACACGCACAAAGTAGACATAATCTTTATATTATATTTATAAATTAAATGTCATTAGTTTACCGTGTCAAATTATATTAAAAAAAAAATAGATGAAATTTTGTTTGGACATTATTTAATCAAACGA